>JAPDVU010000010.1:55843757-55866732 GCA_026230045.1 Corynorhinus townsendii
GCCAACAGGCAGCTCTTACTCCCAGGCCCGGGGCCGGCACGGTCAGAATGTCTGTCTTCCGTCAGAGCGAGGCCACCACGGCTGACAGCACGGAATACGTCTGTGATGCTAGCTGGTCCCAGCGTCCTGCGTCTGCCCGAACACATGTCCAGGCTGCGCACATGGTGCCACTGACATGGTGCAGGGCCTTGCCACCCCCGGCGGGGCTGCGAACCACGGCTCCCTGCTTTGCCTTCTCCGACGACACCCTGGACAGGAGCGCACAGTGGGTGCCTGCTCCCCGCAGCATGCCCTCTGCCTGGCCCTGCGCACCCTCCCCCTGCACAGGGAGCTGGCACGACCCCCCTCGCTCAGCGGGGCGTCCTCTTGGCCACCTTTGTAACCTCAGAGCCCAGTGCCATAGTTGGGGCCACCTTGACACCCCAGCTCCGGCAGCTCTGGGAGGAGGGCGCAGGAACAGCCCACGTGGGAGTATCCTGGGGGAGCGCTTCCTGCAGCTCTGTGTGAACCGCCCATCTAGGTGACTTACCTCCGCCCTCCCTCTTGCTTGGCAACGCGGGCGTCCCCAGGGGCCCTCACTGCCCAGAGGCCCTCACTGCCCAGGGGCCCTCACTGCCCAGGGGCCCTCACTGCCCAGGAGCCCTCACTGCCCAGGAGCCCTCACTGCCCAGAGGCCCTCACTGCCCAGAGGCCCTCACTGCCCAGGAGCCGCGGGCGGGAGAAGGAAAGCAATCGCGGCTGACGTGGGTCCTACACGTCCCTCCTGGGGTCCTGCCTCAGCCATCGCCCCCCTGAGCTCCATAGACAGGGACGCCTGGTGAGGGCCGTGCCTTCCTTTCCAGATGGGACGGGAAGGGACGGGCGCCCCGTCAGCGTCAGGGGGGGGGAGCCCTACCTGCTCTGCCTTCGCCCCCAGGCCCGGCTCCGCAGCGAGGAGGAAGCTCAGAGCCGCGCCGCGTGCACCTCTCCTGCCCGGAGCCCTCGGGCCCACCGTCCTCCCAGGAGACCCGCGGCCGCCCTCTGACCAACTCGCTCCGTCCTCGGCACTGAGCTGGCCTGGTGCTCTCCCTGCCTCAGTCTCCCCTCTTTACACGGGAGGGTGGTCACCGCTGTGAGGAGCATGTGGGGTGAGGAATGCTTGCAGGCATGACAAAGGGTGTCACCCCCATTCTCCGAGGGGAGGGCTGGCCCCCAAGAAGTCCGACTGTCCCCTGGAGGCCTGGGGGTGGGCCCCAGGGCGGGTGGGGGTGAGCTCCAGGGCGGGTGGGGGTAGGCCCCAGGGCGGGTGGGGGTGAGCTCCAGGGCGGGTGGGGGTGAGCTCCAGGGCGGGTGGGGGTGGGCCCCAGGGCGGGTGGGGGTGGGCAGGAGCAGGGCCGGGGGCAGGTCGGCAGCCTCCCCGTGGGGCGGGCGGCAAAGGGTCTTGGGTCCCGTGGCTGTGCCTGCAGCCAGCCCGACGCCCGGGACAGGGTGGCCGTCCTCGCTGCCTCCCGGGCTCCTGGGGGCTAGGCCTTCTGCAGCCACCACTGCCCTGTTTCTGGGCCCGCGCTCCAGGCCGGGAGAGAGGGTGAAGGGGCCGTGCCTGGGCATGGGGCAGGGCCTGGCCTGCTCTGGGGAGTGGGGTGCCCTGTGAGGTCATGGGGCTGCGTCAGCCGCAGCTCCAAGTTCTCAGGGTTCAGATCTGTGTCCCCACTTTCCGGGGGTCCCGCAGGCAGCTCCCCCTCATGGAGCTGAGGTGGACGCTGGGAGGTTGCGGGAGGAGGCAGGCGTGCGGGGCCAGGAGGGAGGGGCCTTCCGAGAGCCTGCGTTCTGCAGGGCAAGGGGTGTCCACGGTCCCGTGTCAGTCCGCCTACTTCACAGCCTGGGCCCCTCTCCAGGTACTCAGGTCACCGAAACCTGGGCCCGTGTGCCTGTGTGTGCCAGGGAGCATGTGTAAGCACACAGATCCATACATGTGCCTGTGTGTGCCTATGTGTGCCAGGGAGCATGTGTAAGCACACAGGTGTGTACATGTGCCTGTGTGTATGCATGTGTGCATGTGTTTGCATGCAAGCGTGTCTGAGTGTGTGCACGTGCCTGCACACACACACACGTGTGTGTGTGTGTGTGTGTGTGTGTGTGTGTGTTGTCCGTTCCCCTGAGCGGGAACGCCAGGGCACCCCTTTGACTGTCACACAAGGACGAGCTCCAAGCGGCTTTAAATAAAAATTCCCAAAGACAAACGGCACAAACGCCAACACGTGGACTCCCCGGGAAGGAACAGGAAGCAGCCGCAGCCGCAGCCACGCGGCCCCGCTCCGAGCCCACCCTCCATCGCCTGCGGCATCGGCCTCCGTGGCCCCCCCGAGGGGCTGCGAGGTGTGGGACCAGGCCCCCACCCTGAGGT
Organism: Corynorhinus townsendii; assembly: GCA_026230045.1. Lineage (NCBI taxonomy): Eukaryota > Metazoa > Chordata > Mammalia > Chiroptera > Vespertilionidae > Corynorhinus > Corynorhinus townsendii. The sequence continues at coordinate 55,846,141 of JAPDVU010000010.1, forward strand.
CGGGGTGTCACTGCCCTCAAGGGCCTGGCGGCCGCTTGGCCTGCACAGCAGGACACTGAACACACTCACGCCCTGACCAGCCGTTCCCCTGGATGTCGCGCCCAGAGCAACAGGCCGGGCAGCGGGCGGCGGGCAGCGGCGGCAGGCGTGTCGGGAGGCCGCTCGCTCAGGGCTCAGTCAGTGCTCAGCCTGTGTGTGTGCAAAGCTGGGGATGAACACGACACCAGCGGCGGCAGGACGGTCCCCAGCCCATGGGCACGTGGGTCACAGGCGCAGAGGCTGCCGCAGCGCGGGACGGCCGGATTCGGGTTTATTGACGGGGTGGGGTGGGGCGGGCTGGGGGGCGCCCCCGGGGCAGTGGCCTGCAGAGGGGCCGCGGGCACTGTGTGATCCTCTCTCCCACCTCTGCAGCTCCCTCGGCTCTCCAGAGGAGGAGAACACAGAAGCTTAAAATCCGATTCACCGCCAGCTTAATGGCTCCGGGGGACAAGTGGTCCGTAATTTTCCTCCGGTTCATCATTCCTCCAGGTATTGTCTCCGTTTTTATGTTATGTCCTGTTTGCAATCAATGCTGATTGCTTTAATAACCACAAAACGTTACTTTTATATGTTAAGCGATGCTTCTGTGCTCGATGCGGGAGGCAGGGGCGCGTCTGCAGAGGCCCGTGACTCACCGCGAAGGAGGGAAAACCTATCTGCGACGCGTCTTGAGGATCCCTTAGGCTGGGCGCTGGGGTGGGTGCACTGGCAGGGATGAGCTCACGGGCCCCAGGCAGCAGCCTGCATTTCAGGAAAGTGCGGCTCAGAGAGGTCAGGCGGCCTGCCCCAGGTCACACAGCTCCGAGGCTGCTGGCCACGTGGAAGGTGGGGCCTCTCTGCAACTTGGTGAGTGGAGGCGGGCATTGCCTTTCCCGGCACGAAGTGGTTGGTCATTGCTAACCGGAGACTTCCGGACGGGCCCGAGAAATGTGGCTGGGGAGGGGTGATGGCTGGGTGTGAGGGGTCCGTAGGAAGAAGATGGGGTAACTGCTGAGCCCAGGAGTCGGGAGGAAGATGGAGGTGGAGGCCGGGCCCTGGAAAGTGTGGGTGAATGGGAACGAGCCCAGAGTCCCAGAGACGGGTCACCCGCACCCCTGGGCCCAAGTTTCTCCAGCAGGAAACTGGGTGTCAGACCCGCCGGACCCCCCTCCCCGGGGCTACGGTCAGGACCAGGGGGTGCAGCGGGTGGTGGGGGCCTGTGAGCAGAAGAGAGGGGCCATCCGGGGCGTGGGGCCCGCACAGCACCGGGCTCGGGTCTGTGAACAGCGCTGCCCAATGTGCGGTGAACTCTCAGCACCCATGGGCCCCCCGCCAAGGGCATTAGTGCGTGTTGATCACCTGACCCCTGACAACTTGGGGAGAAAAGCCGAAGACTTGGCCGCACATGGTGTACAAGTGAGGAGGCCAGGTCCAGAGAGGTCAAGAGACCGGCCTGAAGCCACACAGCTGGATGGAAGCTGCTACGACCGGGTGCTGCGTCTCCCAGTTAGGAGACCCTGCCCTGCGGGTGACAGGGGTCGGCGTGGGGCTCAGGGAGGGCACTAGGGTCAGATGAGGTCATGAGGCGGGTCCCAGGATGGAATGGGTGTTTTTATAACCAGACGGGGGCGCCTGGCGTCTCTAAGGCTCTCTCTCTTTCCTTTTCTGATTTGCTTTTGTTGATGTAACTCACTGTGGGCTTTTAAAAATAAAAGTTTAATTTTAGAGCAGTCTTAGATTTACAGGAAAAGCTCAGAGATAGTGGAGTGCCCACACCCGCCCAGTGTCTGCTGTCATTCACTGCTTACGCTCCGGGGATGCATTTGTTACAGTCAAAGCGTCCGGATGGACCGTTATGATCGACTAGACTCCACGCTCTGTTCCCTACCCCCAGCTCCCCACAACATCCTTCCTCGGTTCCGTGCCCCCAGCCGTGACGGTCTCCCGAGCTCCTTGCTGTCGATGACCGTGAGGAAGGCCGAGGCTTTGCGGGATCTGTGATGTTTCTCTCACGACCAGACCGGGGTTGAGTTCCCGCGGCCTTACACCCAGAGCCCACGTGTAAAAATAGACGGAGCCGCGGTCCGATGGAACCGGAGCCGTCCCCGGGGAACGGCCTCTGACCCCGGGATGGGAGGGGCCTAAAGCCAGGCTGGGCCCTTGTTGGCCAGGAGGAGAAGAAAGCAGAGGCACGGTGAGACTGACGGCCACCGGACCGGGACTCAACGCACCTGGAGTCGGGGCCGCGATGTCATCTTCTCTGCACCATCGGCGCTGCCCTCCTCCTGCAGCCGTCAGGGACCCCCTTCCCGTCCCATGGCCACCCCGGCCTTTGTCCACGGCGAGACCTCGGCCATCCAGCCCCGACTGCAGCGCCTCCTCCGACCCTTCTCTGCCCCGGGGCCTTTGCACGTGCTGGTCCGTCCCAGGTCCTCCCAGCACTGCCTTCGCCCTCAGGCCTCAGCTCGAGCACCTCGGCCTCCTCCACAGCCCGCTCAGCCCTCAGCACCCACACGTCCCGGCAGCACCTGTCCCGGGCCTGGGTGTCTTGTTCCCACTTCCCTGGTCACTGTCCCCGGGGGCTGTGACTGGTAAGGGGTGACAGGGCCACCCTGAGGCGTGGGGAGGAGCAGGCCGCCAGCTGCACGAAACGACTCATGTGCAGAGACAAAGACACGTGTTCCCTCCAGTGGATTCGCCCGGCCTGGGCTCCAGGTTCAGGGCAGCCGGCACCAGTTCCATCAGCTCCGAGCAGCGGCTCGGCTACGCGCGGGGACCGGCTGCAGGTGCGCTCGCAGCTCAGGGAGGGAAGGCAGGCCCCGCTCTTGCCTTATCTCCAGGGCCCTCCCGCCAGGGCCCCCACACGTCTTAGCCGCTGCTCTGGGCTCCCGGGCCCTTGTCCTTCAAATCGCTTCTTCTATTTTTTTTTAAATCCTCACCTGAGGTTATTTTTCCCATTATTTTTAGAGAGAGTAGAAGGGAGGGAGGGGAAGAGAGAGAGAGGGAGAGAGAGAGGGAGAGAGACATCGATTGGTTGACTCCCACATGTGCCCTGACCAGGCCCGGGGATTGAACCTGCAACCAAGATACATGCCCTTGACCAGGAGTCGAACCCAGGACCCCCCCGGTGCGCGGGCTGATGCTCTAACCACTGAGCACACCGGCCAGGGCCAAATCAGCTTCTTCCATGTTTTACAGGCGCCGCCGGGGCCCTGCGTCAGGGAGGCGGGCAGGGAGGGTGAGCTCACCAGTGGCTTTGCTGGAATCTTCCTCCAGCGCGACCCCATCAAACCCGCCCTCCCTGTGCAGTGACCGTCCGTCCGCTCACTCGCTGAGAGCATTTATGGAGTACCTCCTGTGTGCCGGGAGCTGGGAGCACAGCAGGGAGTCCCTCTCTCTGCCCTTGGACCCCGGCGCCAGCCCCCAAACCAGGGTGGGCGGGCCTTTCTGAGAATTGGACAGAGAACTGGAAGGTGAGACAGACGAGCGGGCAGTGTGCCCAGGCGCGGTGCCCAACAGCCCCGCGGAGTCCCGCCTCTACACCCAGGGCAGGGACGGCTTCCTGGCCACGGGCCCAGGTGCAGCTTAAACGGGTCGCCGTGGGAAGCTCAGGGGGGCTCCTGGGCAAGGGACCCGTCTGTCCAGCCCGCTGCCCCGGTGGCCCCACGGCTGTCAGCGCCAGATTATTGCTGGGCTCCGGCGCGGCCCCATCACCCAGCGTCCCCGCGTGGGCACGGGGCTCAGCCGTGGAGGTGCAGGGAGTCGGCTGCCCGCCCCAGGGAGACCGCACACAGGCCGACCGGGCCCTGACGGCTCAGGCCGCCGCCTGAGAAGCCGAAGGAGAACCCAGCGCGCTCCGTGCCCGCAGGGTCGCACACAGAGCTCTCGGAAGCTCTTCCTTCCTGGACGGGGCGGCCCCGGCGCTGACAGGGCCCTCCTGAAGCCTAGCGCCCTCCTGGCGTGGCCACTGGAAACAGGTCTTAGGCTGCGGCCTGCAGGCGCCCAGGGCACATAGGTGGTCCCAGGCCCGGGCAGGCTCTGGGGTGCCCTGAGCCCCCATCACAGGGGCCAGAGACCCGCCCCGAGATGCAGGCAGGGGCGGCGGGCCGGCCGGGTGCCTCCTGGAGTCAGGCCTGGGCTGCGGCTGCGGCTGCTGGCACCACTCCCGCCTGCGCATGAGGGATGGCAGAGCCCGGCCAGCGAGGGGGCTGAGCGCCAATTACCAAGTGTCCTGCGTGATTAACTGGGAGATTAACAGGCGGAGGGCTCCCCGCACCTGGCCAGCCTCTTGGAGCCCGTCATCTGCTGGAGGCCAAATGCCCGGCGCCGAGTCTCCATCCGCCCTCCTGCAGACCCGGCCTCCCAGCGTCCTCCCTGGGCCAGGCCCTCCTCCGGGCCCGAGCTCCCCGCTCCTGCTCCCTGCAGGGCCCAGCCGCTGCCTCCAGGCCCCCTCGTTCCAGCCGCCCCGCCTGTCTGTGTGGGTCGGGTCCTTCCTGCCCCCACCAGTGAGCCGTTTTTGTTCCTTTGGCTTTTATTCCCATGTGGGCTCTGCCGAGGAGACAGAGCCAGAGGGTGAGGGGCTGGGTTCCGGCAGCCCCCCCCTCCCCCCCTCCCGCAACAGAACAGAACGCAGGCCCGAGACGTGTCGGGGCAGATCGGCCACCCAGCCCTGGCCTCGAATTTTGAAGGAGGGAGATCTGAGGTTGAGGGCCGCAGGCCAGGCCTCCACGACCCCCACCCACCTCCCCCCATGAGAGGAATGATGGGTGTGGTCACAGCACCCCCAGGCCCACTGCACCCCCAAAACAGTGATCTTCTCCCTCCCTCCCAGGCCAACAAAGGCCCCTGTGCTGGGGGCTGACCAGCGCCAGGAACATTACGCGTGGCGGACGGGCGGAGCCTGGGCCTGTCTCCCAGGGCCCCACGCACGCCCCGGGTGACCGTGGAGGCTGCCATGTCTTTGGTGCCTCCGTTTATTCATTGACAGCGGCACGGGCGCCGGCGTGGACCGGGAAGCCGCGCGAAGCTGTCCCGAAGCCGTGGGAACCACGCCTGGCACAGTCCAGACTCCGGTCGGTCGGTCGGTCGGTCGGGCGGCTCAGGGGAAGAGGGTCAGAGTGGGGGGTGGGGCGGGGGTGATGGGGATCAGGGGGAGGGGAGAGGCTCTGAGGGCCTCGGGCAGAAGAGGACTTGAAAGACCCTGGGCCAGAGGGACGGGGCGGAGGGGCGCACGCGGGGAGGCCTAGAGGCCGGACACACAGGGCCAGCCGCCGAGGGCTGCTCCGAGCGCCGCATTAGCAGGAAAGGGCCCATTTCTGAGGTCATTTCTCTTGGGCTCACTTGTGAGCATTTCCATGATTTCAGCCCATTTGTTCGTCGGGAAGTAAATTTGCAGCCTGGGGGGTCCTCCCAGCTGCTGGTCCGGGAGCGCTGGCAGGGAGGGGGCAGCGCTGGCAGAGGCCGGGGAGCGGGCACACGGGCATGCGGGGGTGGGGGGCTGTGGGAGCCCAAGGAGCCCCTCCTCTCCGGAGGCCAGGGCAGGGGCTCAGGACTGGATTCCTTCAGGATAAGCAGTCAGTATATTTTTAAAAAGTCAAGACCCCCCCCCCCCAAAGCGAGAATTACGTAAAATTTAGTATTCTCATGCTCCAGGAGATGGAAGATTTCCTAAGTTTAGAACTAATACGGGAACCAGGGAGGGAACACGGGCAGATTTGACGGAATAAAAATGGAAATCTGCTCCTGCGTGTCAGAATTAAACCAGCAAATAAAAAGGCAGAAATAACACAGGGCCTGGGAACGAGATTTGCAGGGAACGTGACCGACAACGGCTTAACTTCTTTGTTACATAAAGAGCTTAGACGGATGCCTGGGAAGGCAAGGACGTGGCGCCGACGGAAGCTCAGGCGGCGTCTTGGAGGGAGACGGGGTTATTAAAGCGCCGGGAGGGGAGCTTCCTCGTGGAGGGAAGATGGAGGGCGAGAGCCGCTGGGGAGCGGTATGATTTACATATTCAGTGTTTCCCCCGTTTTCCTGGAATTTTCACATTTTAAGGGTGCGTCTTAGCTGAAAGAAATGGGTGGCGTGCGTCTGTGGATATTTGGTCTATTGTTGTTGTTATTATTATTAGAAGTCGTAGCAACGGCCAGCCTCCGGGAGCGGTTGCTATGCGGGAGCCGCACGGCTGGGAGAGGGAAGCGCTTGTCAGCCATCATCTCCTTTAACCCCGCGGACCCGCACGGGGGGCCGTTACCATCACCCCCATTGCTGCAAAATAGAAGCAGACAGGCAAGGCCAGGAGCCGGGGGGCGGGGGGGGGGGGGGGCGGCAGGAGGTGCGTGTGCGGCATCACACGTGTGCTAAGTGCCTGTTAGGAACGTGAAACCAAGGCCAAGGCATTCTTAGACGAATTGAAGGGAAGTCCTTGAACTTGACAAGTTGGGGAAAAATAACACAGACGCGATGCCAAAATGCCCAGAGCAGCAGCGCTCCCTTCCACGTGGCCGCTCGCTGCCAGGTGCTGCCTTGGGGAGGTGGGGGGTGTTGGAAGGAGGGGGGGCGCCCACGGTGGGTTGTCTCAAACACAGACCAAGAACAAAACGGCCCGAACACGAAGCCCGGGACAGACACGGGTGGACGGACGGGCCGCGTCGCCCTCCCTGCCCGCTCGGCTCTGGGCGAGAGATGAAGAGAGCCGGGCCCTGAGGTGGGGAGAGCCTGGTCTCCGTGCCCTGGAGGCCTCCCCGGAGGAGGCGTGTGTTGCTGAGCCTGGAGGATGAGGAGGACTGCAGGGGGTGCAAGGCAGGGACACAGGGAGGACAAGAGGACTCGGTGAGCGCCATCCATTCAGGACGCCTGGTGAGGTGGCGGACGCTGACGGGCGGCCGAGCAGGGAAGGGCGGCCAGCGGGGCCCGAGGACCAGAAATCGTTGCTCAGCTGGGCCTCCAGCTTCCAGGAGACGGGAGGCGGCCCAGGGCCTGGGAGAGGCGCTTGGGAACCCCGTGTCCCGGGGAACGGAAGGGAAGGAGCCGGGTGGGAGCGGGTGCTGCTGAGGGGCTGCTGGTGGCGAAAATAAACCCTGACTTCCCTTTCGCTTGACTCGCTCCTCCAGGGAGCTGCTCTTGTCCCGCGTCCCCATTTCACAGACGGGAAAGCTGAGGGTCAGAACGGCACGGAGCCCAAGGCCCGCCGCTGCCCCGGCTCTCATCCCCGTGGCCAAGGTGTGGCTCCTGGCCTGGCACCTGCATACCGCAGGAGCTTCGTGAATGTTCCTGGAACCCCCACATCCGGAGAACAGGTGTACTCGGCTGGGGGATCTGGGGCCGGACCCCTGACTTCAGAGAGCATGAGCGCGGGCTGCAGTCACGGTCCCAGAAATTCCACTTCGACGGAAAATTCCCGTCGTCGGCCTCCGATGGTCCCGCGTTGCTCCTCTCGGCTCCACCCCGCGCTCCGGCTCCTCGCCTCCCCACGTCCACGCCGACTCCTCAATTTAAGTCAAATCGGGCCAATTTACTTTCAATTCCGTTCTATTGGATTCATTCCGTTCACTTCGATTTTTCTTCTGCGACCCGGCGAGGCTAAATTCTTCCCATTCGTTTCAATCGTCCCCGTACGGTCTTTAGACTTTACCCATCCTGGCCGGCAAGTCCGCTTCAGTCAGAGCTCCCACTCCACCCGCAACCCCTGAATTGCGCTCGGCTCGCCGCCAAGCTAGCCCCACGTGGACCCGCTCGCCTCCAGCCTCCTGCGTCCTGGCTCCCGAGCCGGGCAGGGCGCTGTCCTCCTGCTGGGGGTGACAAAGAGCCTCCCTTCTGGAGAAAGATCTGGAAAAGCACTCACAGGCGCTTGTGGGGGCGAAGCTGTTGCAAGCCTGTGACTTCACATGCTCATGACAACCTGAGATGAAGGGATCAGTGTAGCCCGGCCGGTGTGGCTCAGTGGCTGGGCGTCGACCTATGAACCAGGAGGTCACAGTTCATTTCCCATCAGGGTACATGCCTGGGTTGCGGGCTCCATCCCCAGTGTGGGGCGTGCAGGAGGCAGCCCATCAATGATTCTCTCATTGATGTTTCTCTCTCTCTCTCTCTCTCTCTCTCTCTAAATCAATAAAAATACACACTGAGTGGCCAGATGATGATGATCTCTGAACGCATAATAATCTGGCCACTCAGTGTATAGCCTATAGAATAGAAGACTAATATGCAAATTATCCCCTCGACCAGGAGTTCGACCAACAGGCAGGCCGGCCAACCACCCATGTCCCCTCCCCCTGACCAGGCTGGCCGGACCCCACCCATGCACGAATTCACGCACCGGGCCTCTAAGATATATATGCACACACATTGAGTGGCCAGATTGTCACGCGTTCAGAGATCATCAGAATCGGCCACTCCATGTGTATTTAAGAAAAAGGCATTAGTGTTACCGTGGTCGCTGCCTCCACGGGGGAGCAGAGGCAGTGGAGGCCGCAGCGCCGAGGCCCTGACCCAGCGTCCGCAGCCTCACGGCCCGTGCTCCGGTCTTGAACTTGGGCCACTGGACAGGGAAGGTCTCGTTGAGCTTTACACGAACAAAATAAGGCCGCGCTAGTCCGTGAACTCGTTAACCACGCTGAGTGACAGTGCCGGGCAGGGGGGATGCGGTGGCGAGGGCGGGAGATGGGCGGTCAGGGGCAATGCGTGGTGTCCCCGCGTGGGTGGGAGTGAGATGGGCCAGGCGGGGGCCTGCATCACCACGCTGGTATCTGGGAAGCGCTGGAGAGGTGCAGCTGGGGAGGGGGGCAGCGTCAGGACCTTCCCTGGCATCAGGGTCGGCCGTCACCGGCCCCAGCTCCCCAGGGTGCTGCGCCCGCACGCCCGAGTCCTCCTCCCTGCCCTGTGCCAGCAGCCCCTTTCCCCAGCTCGGGGGGTGGTGGTGGGGGGGGGCTGCCTGGAGCGCTGTCCCACCTGCCAGCTCTCTCACCCAGTTCTGGAGCCGCCAGACACCCCGCCCGCCGTGGGGAGGCGCCGTGTGGCCTCACATGGCGGGTGGGGGGCTCCGAGAGCCAGCTCTGCTGCCGGGCCACGTGCCGGCGTGGGCAAGAGCGACAGAGCTGATTTCCCAAACACCATCTGAGCCGCGTGCATGCCGATGAGCAGGGCGGTTTCATACCGTTTTAAATTAGGAATACGTGATTTCTGTGCCAAAACGAGGATGAGAAAGCCGAGGAATCTGTTTGCAGAAGGGCTGGGAGCGGGGAATGTGTCTGACAGGCTCTGTGTTGAGCAAACAGACCTGGGCGCCAACCGTGTGCACGGAGCTGGGTCCCGGGACCCTGGCTCCCCGGGGGCAGCACAGGCGAGAGCGGGGCGCAGCCGCACCGGGTCCCTGACTCCGGATCCGCCGTGTGCCTGGCGCTGCCCGGGTGTGGGCTGTCTCCTTTCCCACGAAGCCCCTTGCTCATCTCTGCTTAGAGGGTCTCTGATGGGGTGACCCCATCAGGACTCGGGGCGCATGGCCTCTCTGCGGCTCCAGTGCCACCCCCCCTCAGCAGCACAGAGGCCGTGGGGTGGAGGGAGGGGGCTCTGATCACCTCCTCCCCCCGAACTTTCTCTCCTGCCCAGAGGGGCTCAGCGTGTCCTCCTGCACAGCGTCTTCAGGAGACCCCTTCGATGCCATCGTCGCCCCTCCCCTACAACTGGGGAAACTGAGGCCCGGAAGCCTGGCTGCGGGTCTGCAGAGGACTGCCTGCGGAGGCTCCCACCCAGGCAGGTCACCTGAGGCGCGGCGTGGGGGCCCGGCACTGGTCTCACTCCTGAGGAAGTGGTGAGCTCCCCGCCCCTCACCCCCCGCCCCTCGCCCGGCTCCATCCGGCCAGCAGCTGCTCCCCCAGAGACAAGCCTCTTCTGATGGCAGGACCCCTGGCACCTCGTGGTCCTGGGGGTTGTCCCCACCGCCCCCCCGAACCCGAGCCTGGCTCCGGCGGGCATGCTGGCGCAGGACAGATCCTCACTGGGCGCGGGCTCGCCCGCGGGCCGTCGCTCCCTGAACACATTGTCACTTGCATTATCTGCTCGGGTAACAGCCACGTTGGAGCGTTCATTTCAGACGGCGAGGATGATGCCACGAAACGGGCGGCATGCTCCCCTGCCACCTTCCGCCCCACGGGACCCAGGACCCCAGGGGCACCGCCTGCCCTCCGCCGCTCCCCATGGCTCCCGCCTCCCCGTCCTGTTCCCCTCGGACACGGGGTCTGACGCGGGACCCGCTCCTGGTTCATGTAAAGGCCTTTGCTCATTGTTGGGGCGCAGGAGCGCGGTGGTCACCGCCGAAAAGACGCCCCTCCCCCTCCCGGAACCAGGGTGCCACGCGTGGACGGGTCCCAGGCACCGTGCCTCTCCACTCCCTGTCCCCCTGGGCGCCCCTCAGCCCGAGTGTGTGGGGCCTCACTGTCCTGCTGGGGCCCAGCCCGGGGTCCCACGGAGTCCCCCCAGCCTCCTGCACCCACCCGTGAGGCCCCCCTCCGGACCCGTGGACCCATGATCTGCCCCCAAGGCCCTTGCCGGGGACTTTTGAAAACCAGGATAAAGAAACAACTGTGGTGCATGCAGACCCCGGCACATACTCGGGATAGAGGGCAGGAACCGTGTCCACGCGGCACCTCAGCCGTGGCTCCAGGGCATCCCGCAGGCAGGAAGAGCCGGCTCACGGCTCAGGCTGTGTGGTTCTCATACCCTCTCCAGCGACACAGTCCTGGGGGCACAGTGGGGGCAGGGCGTGGGCGCGGGGGGGGGGGAGTGTGCATCCAAAGGGGCGGCAGGGGCCTCGTGGGGCGGCAGCTCTGCACCTGCATGTGTGGCAGCTGCACAGAGTGTAGACATGACAGAGGCCACAGAACCATGCAGGCACGCGTGCACACACGTGCACACATGAACACACAAGACACATGTACACACAAACATGCACACACATAACACAAGCACACAGATACAACACATACCCACATATACCTACACACACACACACACACACACACACACACACACACACACACACACCTGCTCTCGCACACAAGTACGCGCAGGTAAGAGCTGGCGAGGGACCCGTGTCTGCAGGTCGCCCCGTCGCGGGCCTGGCTGTGGCTGTGGCTGGAGCACGGGCCGGCTGGTGGCGGGTGCGCAGGACGTCTCTGTACTATTTTTGCAACTTGCTGAGTCTAATTATATCAAAATAAACATTATTGTTTTGACGTGAGCTGAGGGGAGGGTGGGAGAGATGGAGGGGTGCTGGAGTGGGAAGGAGATGGGGAGGAGGGGCGGCAGGCGGACACACGGGGGGGAGGGGCGGGGGGAGCCGGCAGCAGCCACGCGGGGGGGCCTGTGGCCTCTGGAGCTGGGTCCCAGGGGACTGAGCTGCGTGGTCGGGCGCCGTGGGCAGCACGCCTCCCTCCTGACGTGCTTGGCGGCGCTTCCTGCGGCCTCTGTCATTTTCCAAACAGACCTTCTCCCGGTCCGGGGGCTGGAGTCTGCAGCGAGCTGCCCGGCCGAGCGCCCTCCTCCTCCTCCTCCTCTCCTTCTTTTTTGCTAATCTCACCCGAGGCTGTTTTTCCAGTGGTTTTTAGAGAGCGTAAGGGAGGGGCTGCGGGGGGGAACATCGGTGTGAGAGGGACACATCCAGGGGTGGCCTCCTGCAAAGGCCCGACCAGGGCCGGGGATCCAGTCTGCCACCCAGCAATGCGCCCTTGACCCAAATTGAGCCCCGGACCCTTTAGCCTGCAGCCGACGCTCTGTCCACCAAGCCGAGCCAGCAGGGCGGCGGCAGCAGAGGTTCAAGGAGACAGCGAGGACCTTCCCTTCCCCCCGAGCAGGTGTGTGAGAACCCAGACGGAAAGCAGGGCCTCTGAGCTATCACTCAGAGCCTCGCCGTCCCGTTCCCAGCCCCGCCCCCTGCTCCGCCCGGACTCACAGGTGTCTGCCCCTCCGGGTGCTCCCCAGTCCAGCAAGCTCGCTCCTGGGCTCCGGACAGAGAGCTGCTAATGAGCGCGCCGTGCGTGCCAGGCCCCGGAGCGCCCCAGCCCAAGAGGGAGCCATGCCATTTGCGGAGGCCGCGGCACTCGCCTCGCTGATGCCCACACGGCCTGCTGGGCACCGGGCTGGGCAGGCACTGCAGCCGCAGAGCTGCACCAGGCGTGCAGTGGGGGGCAGACCCCGCTCCCCCACCTCGCCCACATCGAGGCCCAGGGACGTGGGTGGGCATCTCGTCCATTTCTGGGAATGGGGCTGATGGGTGACCAGGTCCCCCGCCTTCTCCTCCCGGCTGGCTCTGCGGGATCCTGGGAGCCCGGCTGTCAGAAACACGCTGGAGGGATCCGGGCCTGTGCCAGGGAGGAGGCCAGGCGGGGCCGGGCTTGAGCCGGCAGGCCGGTCCGACGTGCTCACGACGCCTATTCGCATAATAGGAGCCTTTAAAACTTAATAAAAACACACACCAATTATAAAAGCGATTTCCCCGGGCGAATCCATCACGGCCTTGGCGTGTTTATGCCCACACACCTGACTGCAGCCCATAAGTCACTTTTACGCCCTCTTTAGCGCCTAACGACCCACACGAGCTGGCAGCCCGTTTAGCAGGGATGGGGCCCACCTTCCCCCGCCCTTCGCCCCGCTCCCTGCGGCCCAGGAGGTCGGGTGGCCTCCAGGGAAGCCGGGATCCGGAGGCAGGAAGGACGTAGAGTCCCTAGCCGCCTGCCTGCAGCCCCCTCCTCAGCAGGTCGGAGAGCCCAACCTCACCGCCTCCAGGAAGCCTGCCCGGCCCACCCCAGTGTGCGGCCTTCTAGCCTTCTCCCAAGTATCACTCAGCCTGTCTGTGACACAGGCTCCTAAGGGTCCCGGACGCCGCACCACGCACCCCGTAGGCTGGGAGATGCATCCTGGGACTCACACGTGATGGCTGGAGCTCAGCAGCCTCCCGGGCTACAGCGGAAAGCTCCCTGGGTGGGCGTGAGACGAGACCGCCAGGCAGAGTGGTCGCAGACTGCCTGCTTCCAAAGCACGGCGTCCCCAGTGTCTCCCGAGGAGGCGCGGGCACCGTGCCGGGGCTGGGGCCCTGCTCTGCCCTGACCCTGTGCCCTCTGCACGCGGGCGCTGTCTCTGCTGCCCCGTCGCCTCGTCTGTAACAGGAATCGTAATCCCCCTCCCTGGGGGCTGCTGGGAGGGTGCAGATACTGGGTCTGCGCTGCATGGAACGGTGCCCACCGCACGGCAAGGCTCCCGGGCGCTCGGCCAGCTAATTGCTGCTGTTAATCCTCACACCGATTTGAGAGAGCCGCACTGGCTGGTGGCTTCCCGCACGCACCCCAATGAGGGGCAGGGAGTGACCCCACAAGTCTGCTGTGCACGGGCCGACACTCCAACCTCTTAGCCACAGGGGCCGGGGCTCGGCCAGTTCCCCATGGGGTGCCTGCCGTGCACCGAGCGCTACGGAAACCATTCCCACATTTTATCCTGTTTAAGCCTTCCGGCTTTGCGTGGGGCTTATGTAAGAACGCTTCGCAAACACCCTGTCGCACCACTTGCCACAGATAGATTCCCGGTGCGTCGCAGGGACTCGAAATAGCGGTGGCCCAAATAGGAAAGAGGCTGATCTCTCCCTCTCCCACAAAGCCTGGGGCGCCCCCCTGGGGCGCCCCCCCCCCCCCCCACAGAGAAGGTAGCTCTGCTTGACACAGATCACGGGAGCCTTCTGTCCCTCAGAGAGCTCCGTGCGTCCGTCCGGGTGACCTGCCAAGTGGGGCCTCGATTCCCAAAGCCACTTCCTGGTGCAAAAAAGGATGCTTCCGCTCCAGCCATCACACCGGCCCTTCAGCGCTCAGGGAGGGAGGGGCAAGGTGTGAGTGGCAGCTGAAGGTCCCAGTGGATTTCTGACGCTGCCCTTTGACACTTCTGCTCACATGTGATTGGCCGGAGTTTTAGTCACCTGGCTAACCCTGGCTGCAAGGAATGTAGGGATGTGTAGTCGTTTGCTTCTGCCCACGTGTGCCCAGCTAGGCAGTCTGTTCAAGAGAAAGGAGAGAGTGGGCGTCGTAGGACAACTGGCCGTCTCTGACGTGCCAGGGATCGATCCGTTCTTAGCATGGCTCTACCCAGTTTTTCCAGAGACGCTCCCCCTTCATTTAGTGCAGGATTTCTTACGCTTGCCACTCTGAGCCGTCATGGGGTAGTGGCTCATTGGGGGGTCCTGGTCTCCAGACCTCCCCCGATGTGGGGTCACAGTGTTAACACACTCCGCGTCAGAAATTCAGAGCCAGCAGACCTGAGAACTCGCTAAAATGGAAGAGGGAGGACATGTTCTCATCGGTGCCATTGTTACAGAAGTCCCCCATGCCCCGCCCTGCCCGCCTCCACCAGGCCCTGCCCGCCCCCGGGCCCTCACCACAGTGTGGCTGGCCTGTGCATTATGTTCTTCGGCTCCTCTCTGCGCCCTCCTGCACCCAGGCCTCCGCCCGCCCGCTGCCAGCTGTCAGGCTGTCCCATGCGTCCAGGCCGCTGGCTCGGTTTCGTTCTTCAGTGTGTTTTGTTATTAGCTTCCACAGGAGTGAGGGCCGTGGTATTTGTGAGCTTAAGGGCTTGACAGACTCGCAAGGGAAGGAAGGACAGTTGAATGGCCCAGGAAAGGGAAAATCCCGCATTCCGCCAGCAAATCAGGCAGCTGCCACGTGGCCAAAACCGCCTCGGCCCACAGGGCGCCCTGACGGTGGGGAATCGTGTCCAAAAAAGTAACAGGTACCACGCACAACCTCAAACGGATTTCCGGTCAAACCAAGTGCGCGCTTACCCAGTTCACAGGAAGCCTAAATATGGTTACGAGAGGAGCCCCGGGAAGAAGCCCTCCCTCACCAGTCATGACGGGAACGCACATTAACACAAAGCGCCCCTTCTCGCGAATAAGGGGAGCAGCAATGGCGCACCACGGGGTCCCATGGGCACTGTAGGGCCGCGAGCCGCGGGCTCAGCGTGCTGGGCGCAGCGGGGCCCCGGAGAGTGGGCAGTTGGCAACACGAGTCACGTGCTCAAAAAATGCTCCCTTCCACCCACAATTTAATTTCTAGGCCTCCATCCTGAGGAAGTAATCCTAAATACAAAAGTATGTATTTTTAGCAAAATAATTAGAAACAACCTAAGTGCTTGAACATGGGGGACGTTTAAGAAAACGGCGGTGTATCCAGTTGAAAGAATATTACAGTCATTAAAAATAATGTTTGCTCAGAGTACATACAGAGAACGCTTGCGGGAACAAACACCCAACAGGTAACAGAATATCAGGCGGTGGCAACAATGTAACCAAATAAGCCGCGCGATGACAAGAGGCCGCGGGAACGGAGGGCGTTAAAGACAAGCGAGGACGTGCCCGGAGGGGTCACAGGGGAAGCTGCGTTTATGGGACTCTCTCTCTTTCCCGAGCTCCCTGCAGTGGTTGTGTTCCCTTTTATACGCCGAGTATGTTTAGCGAGAGCCTGGCTCAGAGCGGCCGGGCTGAGGCTGGTTACTGCCCCAGGACCCAGGATGCCTCAGCGTCTTCAAGTTGCGAAAAATAAATTGCAACCGAGGGCGCGCGCTCACCTGCAGCCTCGCATCGTCTCGCTCTCCCAGCCGGGGGATGCCCTCCTCGGTGGGGGCGCGGGGGCGGGCTGCTAGGTGTGAGTTTGCCTAATAAAGCCGGGTGGGCAGGAGGTGTTTGCCACTGGGGACCGGAGGGGAAGCGCGCAGGCCCGCGCGGAGGGCACGCGCTGAACCACTCCGCCCGCGCAGCCCGGAGGGGTATTTGTGGTCAAGGCGGCTCCCGGCACGCGCCTGGGCGCAGTCTGGCCTCGCTTTAATGACACGGCAGCTCTTCTGCGCTCGGGGTTGTCTGGTTTTCTCCATCTGGAGAGCCAGCACAGACCCCTCCGTGCCCATGGCCCCGGTTTGGATGGTCCCGGTTTGGATGGCCCCGGTTTGGATAAGGTACAGGGTCCCCCCCCCATCCTTCCCGCTCTCGAAAGGGGTGTTGGGTGCTGCTTGGCGGCCACCCTCAGCTCTGCCCTGGTCTCCACTCGCCGCTCAGGATCTGGGGACAGCTTGGGGGTGGGGTGGGGTCTGCAGGCCGTCTACAGGTAGACAAAAGGGCCTGCGGCCACCCCGAGGATCCTGGGCTGCCTTGGTGCGCGCTGGCTTCCCCAGGAATCCAGGTCCCCTGGAGGCCACGGTACTGGGACGCCCTGGTGCAGGCCCCCGGTGACAGCTTCCCCTTCTCGCCAGGCCGGTCCCCTGCGTGGGAAAACCCTGGAGGCCTTCAATGAGGATGTGTTTATTATAGTTCTATTGGCTTCCGAGAGGAAGGGAGAGGGAGAGAGAGAAACATCCATGACGAGAGAGAATCTTTGATCCGCTGCCTCCTGCACACCCCCTACGGGGGGTGGAGCCCGCAACCTGGGCCTGTGTCCTGACCGGGAATCCAACGTGACCTCCTGGTTCCTGGGTCAATGCTCAGCCCCGAGCCTGGCCGAACTAGGAGGGTGTGCTCTGTCCTGAGGGAGCAGGAGGGCGTGGGAGGCCAAGTCAGGCTGTGAAACAGCACAAACCGCGCTGGCCCTCAGGCTCAGCCTCTGCGGACAGACACAGACGGCCTGACTGACGCCCCTCCGCCCTCTGGCAGGCAGGCAGCTAAGGAGCCCCCGCCCCGCCGCCTGCAGAGGCTGCCTCAGGCCCTGATGCGTCTCCTGACGGAGCCTTGAGTGGGGCGACAGTGACAGGCCTGCCGCCGGCTCTGAAATAAGGGGCTCCCCGGTGTCTGCCTCTCCGCGGCCGCCCCGCCTGCACGGGTGTGCAGCCTTGAGAAGACCTGTCAATCCTCCCGGCTCTGCTGGGAGCCCGAGGCACCCCCACTAGGCCCAGTGAGCGCCATGGAAGCCCCCTCCACCCCCGCGGGGATTCTGTTTCCTGGCCCCGGGGGAGGAGGCCCCGCTGCAGTGCGGGCGGAGCCCAGGGCCGGCTGGGGCTCCACCTCAGGGGCAGGAGGAGGGGCTCCATCGCAGGGGCAGGAGGAGGGGCTCCATCGCAGGGCCAGGAGGAGGGGCTCCACCTCAGGGGCAGGAGGAGGGGCTCCACCTCAGGGGCAGGAGGAGGGGCTCCACCTCAGGGGCAGGAGGAGGGGCTCCATCGCAGGGGCAGGAGGAGGGGCTCCATCGCAGGGGCAGGAGGAGGGGCTCCATCGCAGGGCCAGGAGGAGGGGCTCCACCTCAGGGGCAGGAGGAGGGGCTCCATCGCAGGGGCAGGAGGAGGGGCTCCACCTCAGGGGCAGGAGGAGGGGCTCCACCTCAGGGGCAGGAGGAGGGGCTCCACCTCAGGGGCAGGAGGAGGGGCTCCACCTCAGGGGCAGGAGGAGGGGCTCCATCGCAGGGGCAGGAGGAGGGCCTCACTGGCCAAAGGGCTGACCTGGCCCCGGGCAGGGCCGCTGGCTGGAAGCCCAGCACAGGACAGGGCTCGGGTGCCGGCCCCTTGCCTGGGTCAGGCGCAGGCCACGCGCGGAGAGGACTCTGCGAGGGAGAAGTTTCCAGGCCCCAGGCCCCAGCTGCCCACGGTCGTGAGCGGAGCCGGAGCCGAGCCTGGACCGCCGGCCCGGGCGGTGCTCACTGTCCATTCCCGAGGCCGCTGGGCACTCCTGGGGCCGGCGCGTGAGGGGCTGCTCCCCGGGGCTCCCCTCGGTGCTTAGAAACCCAAGAAATGTCACCAAGGAGAGCCCGGCCCCAAAGCCGCGTGGCAGCCCCTCGCCCGCTGGGCCACCCTCGGGGGGGCGGCGCCAAGATGAGGAGGAAAAGCAGCTCACGCGTGTTTGCAGAAAGTGGATTCCCAACAACACGCAGGCTGTTGGGAGTGTGTGGTCCGGCGGCTGGAGCGGGCTGTTTCCGACCTTTTCCGCGGAGCCTCCGCCTGCCGCCCTCGTATTGGCGGTGACTGATGTGCAGTGGAGGGGCGTGCTGTGTGCGTGGGGGCCGGTGTCTGCGCCCCTCAGGGCTGGGAGACCGAGGCGCTACCCACCCTCAGTCTACCCTGGGTCTCGGCCTGAGTGAGGTGGAAACTTCGGGGAACCCCGGGGAGAGCAGCGGCTGCAGAGAGGACCCCGAGAGAGCCGGGTCAGGAGGTCCCAGAGCAGAGCCCCCGGGGAGGCGGGGCACTCCCACCAGAGGCCCCGCTCGGACGCCGGCCTCTGCCCTCCGTCCGTCTAAGTGCTCATGAAATGCTCTTCCTCCCCGTCCCCTGGCAGGAAAACAAGCCCCCCCTCCCCCCCCCCCTGCCTGGAGGTCCCAAGAACTCAATAGGTGTTTGTGGGGGGAGGGAGGCGGGGGAAGGGGAGGGCACCTGTGGGCGTGGGCCTGCACTGAGTGCTCCCGGAGGGCTGGGCACGGTGCCACCGTCCCAAGGACAGAGCCCGCTCTGAGCTCCTGAGGTGACAAAGGAAAGTCGCCGGCATCCCCCCGGGAACACGGGTGGCGCGGGCCCTGGGCCTCCCAGCCCTGCCATGTCTTCTATTTATACCAGGAGCCCCGCACCGGCAATTGCTATTCAGCTCAGGGCAGGCTGGGAAGTAAAACTGTGTAATAGAATTTATTCTTCCCGGGCCTCTCATTAAGTCTCACCTTAGAACTGCTCCCGCCAGGCTGGGCCTTCTCACACCCCCGGGGAGGGGGCTCCCAGCCTGTTCTGCAGCCTCGGGCCCCCCAAGGGGGATCCTCGCCAGCGGCTCAGGATTCCTTTGGGGGCTGGGACTGCTGGGCCCAGCCCCAGACCCGGGACTTGGGGTCCCCCTGGCTTTGTGGGGGCGGGGCAGGGCTGGGCACCGGCCTGAGACTGGGCTGGGGGTGGCCAGGGCAGGAGCTCCGGCAGCTGGAGGTTCCCAGGCAGCCCCCCCCCCCCCACCCCATGTGCAGGGGCTGTGCACTGAGCAGACCCCGACGCCTGGTGGGAGGCTGTCAGGCACCACCTGCTCCTTCCCCGTCCTCAGCGGGTTCAGGTCCGGGGACGGGGTGGGTGAGGGGGCCCACGAGGCCTCGGGGAAGCCCGCCAGCTGCCCGGCTGGCAGAGGAGCTCACAGGCAGCCCCTGCACTCGGCCCGTCGCCCCCTCCTCAGCGCTGTCTTCAGGGCTCTCCCTCAGGGGGGCGAGGCGAGTGGGGCCCTCCCGGGGCATCAACGGGTCATTTCCAATCAGACCCTTTGGCCAAGTCACCGCCGGGCGTGGTTTCTGGCCTCGGGGGTCCTGCCTGCGCCCCAGCCGAGCTCCCGCGGGGCCCGAGCTCGGGGCTGAGGTGGTGGGGGTCCCATGGCAGCCTTTCCTCTGAACCCCCCTCAGACAGCCCCCCGGGGCCCTGGAGCGCCGCCAGCCACCCACACAGCCTGCCACTCGCTATTTTTAGAAGCACTTCCCCAGCGTTTCCCTCGACAGGGGAGCTCCAGAGAGGGAATGAGTGTGGGCCAGGCTCTGTGGGAGCCTTCTTGGTGGCAGAGCCCCCGCCGGTCCTCACGGGCACGGGGACCTCATCCCATTCTACCAGCCTTGAGGAGGTTCCCCATCCCGCTCCGTGCAGGAGGGTCAGAGCCAGGAGCCTCACTCCAAGCCCCTGCCGCAGGCCCGTCTGTCTCCATCTGGCCCTTCCTGTGGCACTGTGGGTGGCCTGTCCGGTGTCCCTGTGGACACAGGGTGTTCCCTTGGGCTGCCCTGAAAGGGGGAGGGCCAGAGGCAGGCCGGCCCGGTGTCTGGAGGAGGCCCGGGTTTCAGGACCCTGGACAGGGTGAGCCGGGCTGAGACCTGGAGGGCCCCTGGTCCAAAGTTCTCACTCCTTCCTTACAAACCATCGTGAGGAGGCAAGCGCTGAGCATGCGCCCTTCCCTGGGGCCCCGCGCAGACCAAGACACTCAGATTCCAAAAGGGGCCACACATGGGTTTTTCAAACTTTGTTTTTAGCTACACGTGGGGCTCACCTGTGCTCTCCCTCTCTGAGGTGCTGAACTTGGTGATGGTGGTGATGATGGTGATGATGGAGATGGTGATGGTGATGATGGTGGTGGTGCTGATGGTGATGGTGATGATGGAGATGGTAATGGTGATGATGGTGGTGGTGATGATGGTAATGGTGATGATGGTGATGATGGTGATGGTGATGGTGATGATGGTGATGGTGGTAATGATGGTGATGGTGATGATGGTGGTGGTGATGATGGTGATGGTGATGATGGTGGTGGTGCTGATGGTGATGGTGATGATGGAGATGGTAATGGTGATGATGGTGGTGGTGATGATGGTAATGGTGATGATGGTGATGGTGATGGTGATGATGGTGATGGTGGTAATGATGGTGATGGTGATGGTGATGATGATGATGGTGATGGTGATGGTGATGATGGAGATGGTAATGGTGATGATGGTGGTGGTGATGATGGTGATGGTGATGATGGTGGTGGTGCTGATGGTGATGGTGATGATGGAGATGGTAATGGTGATGATGGTGGTGGTGATGATGGTAATGGTGATGATGGTGGTGGTGATGATGGTAATGGTG
>JAPDVU010000010.1:55866832-55869332 GCA_026230045.1 Corynorhinus townsendii
GGGCCTAGTGGGCATGGAGTCTCCCGCGGCCAGCCCCTTGCCCCTCACCCTCACCCGCTCCAGCCTGGAGGCCTCCCCACGAAGCTGGGCCCTTCCCGAGCAGCCTTCCCCATCCTCACCCCATCCCCATGCCCATCCCATCCCATCCCCCACCCCCATCCCATCCCCACCCCCATCCCCATCCCATCCCCACCCCCCATCCCCATCCATCCCCACCCCCATCCCATCCCCATCCCATCCCATCCCATCCCCATCCCATCCCATCCCATCCCCATCCCATCCATCCCATCCCCTCCCATCCCATCCCCATCCCATCCATCCCCATCCCATCCCCATCCCTCCCATGCCCACCATCCCCATCCCCACCCATCCCCATCCCCATCCCATCCCCATCCCCCACCCCCATCCCCATCCTCACCCCCACCCCCATCCCCACCCCCATCCCCATCCCCATCCCATCCCCATCCCCATCCCCACCCCCATCCCCATCCCCATCCCCACCCCCATCCCCATCCCCATCCCCATCCCCATCCCCACCCCCATCCCCATCCCCATCCCCATCCCCATCCCCAACCCCACCCCATCCCCATCCCCATCCCCATCCCATCCCCATCCCATCCCCAGGCATGGCCTCTATCTTGGCTGCGACGGGTCGTGGAGGGAGGAGGGCAGATCACTTGGTGCTGCTTAGCCCAGGAGCCAATGTGCAGGTGCTGGGTACCAGGCAGTTGGTGACAAACTGGAGGAGGTTGGAGCCGGCGCTGGGCCGGAGGGATGGAGTGAGGGACGCAGGGGCGAGGGGAGGAGGAATCGGCCCTGTGGTGCCATCATGTGGGACTGAGCCCCCAGGGCCAGGGCCCTCCCAGCCTCCCCCGCAGCCCTGCTGGGCGAGACTGCCCGGCTGCACGCACAGCTGAGCCTGACCGAGTTCACAGCAAGCAGGGTGGGGACTCTCGGAGCTCTGACCCAGGCGGCCCGGCCACGCCTGTGCCGAGCCCCCCAGGAGGCCTGCACAGACCCCCGTTCCAGGCCTGGGTGGGGTCCGATGGACCACAAAGGCTGGGCACGGGCAGGCCTGGCAGGCCCCGCTGGCTCTGACACGGGCAGGAGCTCCCCGGAGGGAGCAGCATGAGAAGTGAAGTTAACGCTTCAGTAGTAAGCAGGAGCGGGGGTGGATGGCACTGGGTGGAGGTTGTGGGGTGCTTGCTTAGAATGGGGGTGATGGGAGCCTTGTGCTGGGCCTCACCCCCACGAGCGCCCGTGGTGGCGGGGGGGTTCGGGTTGCCCTGTGACCATCGATTCTCCGGGGCCCGTGGGCCCGGCAGCGCGGCCTGCTGGTGTGAAAATGAAGATGGATCGCCGCGGGAGGCGGCCGGGCTCTGAGGAGCAGCCGGAGTCCAGGCGCTCGCCTCGTCGTTATTGTGAGTGTTACTCAGCTGCTCTACTGAATTCTCCAAGTCAGGGACATTCTGGCGAGATAAGAAGCTGACATTTTCCAAAGCCGCAGCGAGCACTGTGCGGGCGGCAAGGACAGAGCGGTGCCAGCTTGGCAGGAGGCCGCCCCGGCCCACGGCCCACGCCCACGGCCACAGGCGCTCACTGTGACTCAGGGGCCGGCCGGAGCCAGCGGGACCAGAGCCCGGCTGTCAGGCAGTCCCAGAGCCGTCTGTCCTCCCCTGTCCCTCTCGGCCTCCCTGAGCACCTACTATGTGCCAGGCCTGGGGTCTGGACAAGCTGAAGACACCATCCTTTCCCTCGTTGGCCTAGGTCAGTGGAGGCCCAGGTGGGCACGGGAGCTCTGCCCAGGGGCCTCCGAGGGCCAGGCATGAGGCTGGGCAGCGGACGCGCTCTGTCCTCACAAACCCGAGCGACAGCCTGTGTCCCCTGTGGAAGCGGAAAGCAGGATGGGCACGGGGCGGGAGGCGCTCCTGCTGCTAATGGCGCCCGTTGATCTGCCCTGGCACCTGACAGCCCGCAGGGACCTGATGCCGCGTCTCCGGAGACACATGAGACCTGGGTGCTCAGCTCCGTGAGGGCTGCTGTCACCGCCCGCTCGCACCTGCAGAGGCTGGAGGGGGAGGAGTCTCCTCGCCGCCCACCTGCTCCCCTGCGGCAGCGCGCTCCCGGTGCACGGGCTCATTCATCCCCCCCCGCCCCCCGCATCCACACACCCAGTCATGCCTGCAAAGCCGCCCACCGGCCGGTCCCTTCGTCAGCACGTTGTCCCGTTTGCTCGCCTGCCTGTCCACTTCATCGTCAGTAAGACATAAGGAGCGTCTGCTTTGTGCCAGGCAATGGGCCCAGAGAGAAGTGACCACTCGTGTTTGTCCTCTGCCTGCAAGAAGCTTGGAGTCCAGTGGGGAAATGATGGGGAGGGAGGGGAGGGGAGGGGAGGGGAGGGGATGGGATGGGATGGGATGGGGATGGATGGGGATGGGATGGGATGGGATGGGAATGGGATGGGATGGGATGGGATGGGGATGGGATGGGGATGGGATGG
>JAPDVU010000010.1:55871832-56111832 GCA_026230045.1 Corynorhinus townsendii
ATGATAATGGTGATGATGGTTGTTATAGTGATAATGATGGTGTGTTATGGTGATAGTGAAGATGGTTGATGGTGGTGATGATATTGGTGATGAGGATGATGGTGATGGTGGTGATGATGCTGCTGATACATTAATTCACATAATTCTCAGAGCATACAGTAGGCACTATTAAATGCCACCTTTTATGGGGAAGGAAACTGAGGCACAGAGAGGGTGAGACACGTTTCCCCTGTAGGCTGTCCACTCGTTACCCACAGTACAGCAGTGCGCATGGCGGAGGCCTGGGCAGCCCCGTGTCCACCAGGCACTCCCCGCCGGTGAGAGCGGCGACGGTGCGTTAGGAGCCGATCGTGGTCCCCCCTCCACAGAAGGGGTGTTACCACCGTTCTCTTTAGCGTCATTTCAAGGCGCCTCTCCCCAGGGCAGTCTTCCTCCCGGATTGAACGTGTGTGTGTGTGTGTGTGTGTGCTGTGTGTGTGTCCAGGCCGAGGTGCTGGGGGAGCCGGGCTGCAATCAAAATGTTAATGAGGCCCTGATTGTGTCCCCCGATGCCCGTTCCTCCCTCCCTCTGCCTCCCCGAAATGTCCACCGGGCCGGCCTCGCGGAGCCCCGGGGAGCCCGCGGCATAGGCCTCACAATCGGGACCCGCAGCTCCCTGCCCCGCAGGAGCAGCCGGGAAGCTGGGGCTCAGGCGCGGGGCACAGGCCTTGCTATCATCCTGGCTTCGCTCCTCTGGCTTCCGGGTCGGATTCGGGCCAGTCCATTGGGAGCAGAACCAGGAACTGCTATCTATGGTGCTGCCCCCCGCCCTCGCCCGGGCCAGGGTCCCCCAGACACTCGCAGGTCCCAGCTGACACGGCCCGTGTGCCTCAGATGGAGGGTGTGGGCCCCCCAGAGGGGCAGCCGGTAGGGGCCTCAGGGAGACCTGGTCTCACAGGCCGCGTCGCTCCGAGCAGTGTCGTGGGGCAAGTTGCCCCGCCTGGCTGAGCTAGCGCATTCCATCCTCGCTGCCGGGCAGATCGCTGCCCAGTCCGGCTGCCCCGCTGGCCACAGGCCTCCCCCGTGCGAGGGAGACGCACAGGGGCCAGGAGAGCCTTCCCCGGAGGTGCCGCGGAGAGTCCACACAGAGGCCCTTCCTTCGCCGCGAGGAGCCCACATCTGGCGCCTGCGTGGCCCCTGAGGCTGCCACTTGTCCATCGCAGAGCAGGCCGCCCCCCGGGGCTCGGCCCTGTCTCGGCCGTGAAGGCCTAAGTGGCTCCCGGGCGCTCCGGGCACGGCTGCCTCTCTCGGCGAGACTGCTCAGCCTCCGCAGCGCCTCAGGGAGGGCTCGGGCCTGCGAGGAGACGCGGGCAGCCAGATCCCCTCCCAGGTGGCAGGGACCCAGCAGGAGGCAGGGCCCCGAGGGCCGGTCACTGCCACCCGCCTTCCTCTGATGACAAGGTGCCTCCACTCCCGCCATCCTTTCCTCGGGGCGCAGGTCCCCACGGGAGCACGGTCCTGCCCATCCTCAGGATGGGGGGCCGCGCGGGGCGGGGTTGGCTCCTGTGCCAGCGGTGATTGTCTTAAAGGGGGGCTGCATTCCCCTTGGCACAGCCTCGGGGTCCCTCTCCAGGGCGGACACAGCCCTGTGCTACAGCAGAGCCTCTTCACTCCTTCCGGTGTCTTCACCTGGGCCAGGGGCAGGGGGTCGCGTCTGACCCGCACCTGCAGGGAGACTGTGTGCTGGGCCAGGGAGGGTGGAAGGTGCTCTGCGGGCAGGCAGGTTTCCTTCATCTCAGCAGCGGCCTGGAGCACCCACTGTGTGCAGGGATCAGCCAGGCCTACTGTGTGTGAGGCACGAGGCATGTGTGATTCTGCAGACCTAGAGACCTTCAGGTGGAGAAAGCTCTCTCATCCCCGCTCATCCCTGCCCTGAGCAGCTGAGCCCAGGCCTCGGCGCATAGTAGGGACCCGAAAATAGCCCCTTAATTGGATGGAGTGGAGAGGACGTGTTCTCCTTTCTCTAAGGCGTTGCCATGGTGACTTCCCTCTCACTGCCCTCCGATTTCTCCTAGCCTCCCGGGAACAGGGTCCCCCAAATAGCTTGCCAGGGTCTCTGTTATCAGTGGGACCCCCCTCATCATTTGAGGTCCCAATGTCAAAAAAGCACCTGACACTGGGTGAACTGCAGGTCCGCACAGCAGGGTCCCCATGGGACAGGAGTTGGGAAGCCTCCCCTCCCAGCTCCTGTGAGGTCACACCTCTTCACAAAGGGACTCTCTGGAGGCTTGGAGGTGCCTGTGAGCTTGGGAGCAGCTGGCAGGGCCCTGAGTCACAGTCGGAAATGGAGTGGCCCAGGGAGCAGGTCTGGCCTGGGCGGGGGTGGGGGTGTGTGTGTGTGAAGGTGCAGGTGGGTGGTCCTCACCCCCGAAACTGCGCCCTTCCCCTTCTGGGGTGACGGGCTGGATCCAGGGCCTCAGCACATCTGACATCTGACCTTTGACATCTCGCCATAACCAGGAGGCCAGTCAGGGTCCTCAACATCAGTCTCAACAGCATGAGTGTGCTGCACGCAGGTGTGAGTGTGCATGCAGGTGTGAGTGTGTATGCAGGTATGGGTGTGCATGCAGGTGTGGGTGTGTATGCAGGTGTGAGTGTGTGTGCAGGTATGGGTGTGTATGCAGGTGTGAGTGTGCATGTAGGTATGGGTGTGTATGCAGGTGTGGGTATATATACAGGCGTGAGAGTGTGTGCAGGTGTGAGTGTGCGTGCAGGTGTGAGTGTGCGTGCAGGTGTGAGTGTTCATGCAGGTATGGGTGTGTATTCAGGTGTGGGTGTGTATGCAGGTGTGAGTGTGTGTGCAGGTATGAGTGTGCATGCAGGTATGGGTGTGTATGCAGGTGTGAGTGTGTGCACAGGTGTGCGTGCACAGGTGTGCATGCAGGCACACACATGTCCTGTGTGTGATGTGCACATCCACACGTCCAGATGAGGTTGCGACTGTGACCCCGTTGTTTGGAAGTGCTGCTCTCATTTGAGGCTTGCTAGGTGGAGCCCGAGTCTGGTGCCTGGGCCTCAGGCGGGGTCCGTAACGAGTGGTGGGACCCGGGGAAAGGAAGGGGAGGGCGTGGCCACTGGTCTCACAGGCTCACAGGGCGTCCCCTGAGCTGGGCCTGCGCTGGGCAGGGGGTACAGCCTGGGCCAAGCAGCTGGGCCCACTCAGCCCACATCGGTGCCCAGCCCGGGGAGACAGACGCCTGGCCACTGACATCACTCAAGTTACCACCCAATTCCTACCGTCACATGGGGTCCCTTGGGTGTGGGTGTTGGGGTGTGTGGGCTGGTGGACCCGGGGCCTTGAGCCCAGAAACCCCAGGCTGAGCCCGGACCTGTAACCTCGGGGTTCTCTGCTGCAGCCACGGTCCCGGGAGCCCAGCGTCTGGCTGACAGTCCCCCTGGTCCTGCCTCAGGATCGGGCGAAGCCTGGCAGCCCCGGGGCCTCCAGGCACGTCCCTGCCTGGGTGGCCTTCAACGCCTCGGCAGGCCGGCCCCAGCTTCCCGTCTCCCTCCGAATGTCAACGAGGAAGTGAAAGCCCCGGACGCCGTGTCTCCCCAGCAACTTGTCAAATCACACACAGTCTAATCAGCAGAGCAAGCCACCGGGTCGCGCCGTGCCCGCTCCCTCGTAAAGGAGGCATCAGAAGTTCAGGGGGTGCTTGCGTAAACAGAATGGCTTGCTGGGTGAGGCCCCGTGTCCATGTCTGTGGGCTGGGCGATGACGGTGCTCCTGCATTTGTTTAGTGCCCGCCGTTTGCCAAGCCCGGGCTAGCCCTGGGCCCAGAGCCTCATCGCCACTTCAGGGGGTGTGGGGGTGCCTGACAGGGAGGGGCACAGCCTCCCAGGGGCCCAGCCCCCACCTCCAGGCTCCACAGCAGCCACCACAGTGTCATCTGGGCAGCGCCATGGGGCAGACACTGGGAGGCTGTGTGTCCTTTTCCTCATCGCGGGGCCTCGGACTCCACCTCCTCCCGGCAGTCAGGCCGGGCTGTGGCTGTGATTGGGAAGAAATGGAGGCCAGGGGCTTAGCACCTCAAAGCCAGAGATGAGTGGGGGCTTGTCCCTGGTCTGGGAGGGGGGTCTCCGTGTTCCCATCTGTGCAGTGGGGAGCCTGGACCTCAGCTTCCCATCCCCTCCCTGGTCTGCATGTGGGACTATGGGGGTCGCAGCCTAGTGACCCCTGGGTCTGACTCCCCGGGGAGAGATCTGAAGGCTGCACCCTGTCCCTGTCCCCAGCTGGGCCCGGACAGGCCCTGGCGCCAGGGAAGCCCGCCCCCCCCGCCGGCGGTGGGCAGAGCTGCTCTCATGGACCTGGGAAGCCCCATCCTTCTCCCTGGGAGAGGCTCCTAGGCCCCCCGCCCCCTCGAGCACAGAGGGATGGGTGTTAATAAAGCAGCCTTGTCCAGCCGCATCGCCCTGAACGCCGATCTCCGCTAATAAAGCTGCCTTCCCGGGCCTGGCCTCCCGTTACTGCAGACGCAAGGGCAGTCGCTCTCTGCCGCCCTCCCCAGCACCCTCCCCAGCACCCTCCCCAGCACCCTCCCCAGCACCCTCCCCAGCACCCTCCCCAGGCCTGCAGGCGGGATTTCCTGTTTGGAAGACAATTTGTTGCTTTGGGTTGGGTTGGGTTGGGTTTTTTTAAAGCAGACATCTGAGCTTGGGTTTCCGGGGAGCAGGGAGCCCCCCGTGCCCACCTAATGGCAGGAGGGGGGACCCAGGATCTGGCATCCAGGGTCCAGAAGCCAGGCCAGCCTTCCCTGCCCCAGCTGGTCCCAGAGGGGCGGCAGCCACCACTGCTGGCCGGTCACTGACCTGTCCTGGGCACTGGGACCAGGTGCTCGGGCCACGGGGGCGCTCTGTTCCCCTCAGGTCATGAGAGCACACCACATCTTGTGAGGCGACTAGGCCCCTGCCTCAGTTTCCTTGCTGGTTCTTCAGCTCTCCCTTGGCGCCGAAGCTGGCCTTTTGCCTGGGCCTCAGTTCCCCCACCTATAAAATGGGCCCGTCTAAGTGTTCCCAGCATAACCGCAGGACTGATGTGGGGACCCAGGGGGATCATGTTCTGTGTCCCCAATTCACAGGTGAGGACACCGTGACCCAGGATGGCACGTGCAGGCCCAGGACCCTCCACGGCACCCTGTTTTATAACCCTGCTGATCACCAATGCGTCGCTGGGGTCTCGGGGTGCCTGGATGCACAGGGTGCTGTGAGCTCCCTGCTTCCCAGGCAGCTGCACCCTGGGGAACCGGGATGAGAATATCTGCCTCCTCAGGCCGAGCGTAAGGCTGTTCCCCAGGGTCCCCGCAGGCCCGCTCCTCTCAGATCACGGTCTCTGAGGCCCTGGGGGTCCAGCTGCTCCTTCCAGATGTGCTGGGCCTGCGGGATGGTCCATCTGCTCTAGACAACGCACTGCCTGAGCACGGCCTCCAGAGAGATCCTTCTGCATGTCCCTCCTCCCGGGGAGGCGCGGCCCGGGCAACAGCAGTATCTGTGTGCTCCCTTCCCCCACCTCCTGCGTGGGGTCCCCGCCCGCCCTGAGCCCAGCTCATGCTGCCTCCCAGCTCCCAGCCCCCCAGCCCCCCAGTCCCCAGCCCCCCAGCCCCCCAGTCCCCAGCCTCCCAGTCCCCCAGCCTCCCAGACATCAGCCCCTCAGTCCCCCAGCCCCCCAGTCCCCAGCCCCCCAGTCCCCAGCCTCCCAGTCCCCCAGCCTCCCAGACCTCAGCCCCCCAGCCCCCCAGCCCCCCAGTCCCCAGCCTCCCAGGCCCCAGCCTCCCAGGCCCCAGCCTCCCAGGCCCCCAGCCCCCCCAGTCCCCAGCCTCCCAGGCCCCAGCCTCCCAGGCCCCCAGCCTCCCAGTCCCCAGCCTCCCAGGCCCCCAGCCTCCCAGGCCCCAGCCCCTCAGCCCCTCAGCCCCTCAGCCCCCCAGCCCCTCAGCCTCCCAGTCCCCAGCCTCCCAGGTCCCAGCCTCCCAGGCCCCAGGCCCCCAGCCTCCCAGGCCCCAGCCCCTCAGCCCCTCAGCCCCCTAGCCCCCCAGTCCCCAGCCTCCCAGGTCCCAGCCTCCCAGGCCCCAGCCCTCCAGCCTCCTCCCAGCCCTCCAGCCTCCTCCCAGCCCCTGCCCCAGACCACTGTGCTCAGAAGCCTGGGAGGGGGAGCCCTGGGTCAGGCTCTGCTGCACTGGACCCACTGGGCTCAGGGTTGGGAGGGTGCTTGTGGCAGGCAGCGGCCCGGTGTCTGAGCCCTGGGAGCTTGTCCAGAGGCCGGTCAGGGTCTCACGGCCTAAGGCCAGGTTCCTGCTGCTCAGGCCCGATGCCCAGAGAGGGAGCGGGGCAGGGCCCGCTCCTGCCAGGAACGCCCCTTTGTCCTCGGTGCCGACTCTAAGGCGCCCTGGGTCCTTGGTCCTGTCTCGTCCTGTTTGCTTGTCAAACCAGGGAAGGGCCAAGCCCGCTGTGCTTCCGGATCCGCTGAGAGGGGGGCCTGGGCTTAGCAGTCGCAGCTGGACATCGGGTCACCTCCTCCTGAGCCGCTCTAGCTGCCAAGCACGCACGAGAGGTCTCCTGGCCTTCCAACGGTCACACAGCTCACCGGAAAGGCCCTGAGGGTGCAGGCAGGCGACCCCCCAATTTCACAGGTGAAGCAATTTGTCCAAAGCCACCTGGGCTGGGTGTGTCACCACTCCCCTTCAGAGGCCCCCCACCCCGCCTCCCATGCTCACAGCCAGGCTGCAGGTCCCCGTGGTGCAGTGCGGGCTCCCGCTCCCAGGGGGCGCTGAGGCCCCGCGGCTGCTTCCTGCGCCCGCCCGCCCGCCCTCTGCTGTGCAAGCTCGCTGGAGCTGGTGTTTTCCGATCAATAGAAGATGCTCAGCCCCTGAGATGCCGCCACCGTCCTCACACATCTGCATCGGAAGGCTTCCAAAGAGAGGCTTTTCCTGCTGGGGGACTGTGAGAGGAGAAAGGGAGACGTGGCCTGACGGATTAGGAAATTTTCCACTTCCCGGCATCCGAAGGGCGTGTTTGTGCTTTTCGTGCCCAATTACCAGGCTGCAGAGGCGCAGGTGGGCTTCTGAGCCCAGCGCAGGCGTTGATCCCGCCCCCGCCCGCCGCATCTGCAGGGCCTGCGGGCTGCCTGGCAGCAGGTGCCGGCCCGACCCGAGGCCCGGAGGGAGGCCGGTCTGGCTCAGCCCCGCCTTCCGCACAGGCTTGACCTTGGGAAAGCCACCTGGGCGGTCAGAAGCCGGGTCCCTGGCTTTCGCCGTGGCCTTGTTAAATCTGCATCACGGGGACGCCACGAAGGTCAAAGCATTTCATCTGAAACACGGGGCGCCCGCAAATAAGCCTGATTAGCATTTCCACACGCGCCCGGAGTCTTCCAAGTGGTTCTGAAGTCGACGTTTCCTGCTCAGTCCTTGGTCGTGGTGGACAAGCCTTTGAGGAGGGGAGGTGGTGAAGGGCACCTGGCGCGGCCCTGTGTGTGGGAGGCAGGCTGTGCTGGGGGCCGGGGCCACCGCCTGAGCAGGTGTGGGGAGCCACCCGGCCCAGGGGCCGGGCCCTGCAGTAGACAAGAGAGAGTCACCCAGGGCCTACACCTGCCCGGCCCGAGGGGATCACAGTGCCACTTTCCGGTGAGCTGCTCAGTGCATCTAGGAAAAGGGGTCACGGGGCACTCGGGCTCCAGGGCCTGGGGTGTGGGCGGGACTTCCTGCACCTGGGAACCCGAGCGGGTGTGGAGAGTCTTTCCCCATCTCTCACGCTTGGAAGGGAGCGTCCTGGCGCTTCCCAGGCCTGCCCCCACGGTCCTGAGCCCTTGTACGGGCCAGCAGCCCACTGCCCTTCCTGGCGGCGTCTCCCGGGCTCTGCCCGCCACTCCCGCTGCCATCTCTATGCTGCCCTGCCCTGCGCTCTCCTCTGCATCCCAGCGGCTGCCTCCTTCCCCGGGCCGGCCACCATCGCCTCTCACCAGGGGCTCAGCACCCCTCCCCTGGGGTCCCCTTTCCCCTCTGCCCTCCAGTCCCTTTGCCACGCAATGCCCAAGGTCATCTTTCAGAAACAAAGCAGATCGGTTCGCCTCCTTGGGACTTGCAAAGTCCACGTGGCTGTGAGCCTGCATGACCCACCCCGCCTAGCGGGGCTCTGGCTCAGCGGGGCTCGGGCCCTGCCTTAGCCACTCTGTGCCCTGAGGCCACAGCTCCAGGCGGGGCCTAGGTGCTCGCTACCAGCTGCGGACTGAGTGAGCGGGCTGCTGGGTGAGCGGGCTGCTGGGTGAGCGGGCTGCTGGGTGAGCGGACTGCTGGGCGAGCGGGCTGCTGGGTGAGCAGGCGCTTGGACAGGGCTTCTGCGCCGATGGAAGAAGCAGCTGGGGCAGAGGCTGCAGGAGGCCTGGGGGGGCCAGGGGGGTTGGGGGGCATGATGGTGCCCGGGCTCCTGGGGTGTGGCGCGAGGCTGAGGGGCAAGGCCACATCAGCAGGCCCTGGGGTGGCCTGGGGGCTGCACCCCAGGAGGCCTCTTCCCAGGCCAGGCTGACCAGCGGCCTCAAAGCCCCGGACCGAGAGCCGCCGCCTGGGCCAGTCCCAGCTTCGCTGTTCAGAGGTGAGGCTGCCGGTGGGGAACCGAGGCCCCGAGTCTCCGCCGCTGGTGGAGCGGACGCCCCAACAGAGTCTCTGGCCTCCCCTGGAGCCCCCGGAAGTTCACTTGGTTCCCACATACGATGACTCAGGGTTCCCCGGAAGACAGTGTGTGTGTGTGTGTGTGTGTGTGTGTGTGTGTGTGTGTGAGGGGCCCTCCCAATTCCTCTGAGAGGCACGCCTTGGCAGGGGTGATGGGAGGGGTGATGGCAGGGGTGATGGGAGGGGTGATGGCAGGGGTGATGGGAGGGGTGATGGGCAGGGGTGATGGACAGGGGTGATGGCAGGGGTGATGGACAGGGGTGATGGGAGGGGTGATGGGCAGGCCTGGGAGGCAGGGAGCGAACCCTGAAGAGAGAAGCCCGAGGGTCCCTCACTGGTTCCCGCGTCTTGTCCACCCGTGAGCAAAGGCAAGCGCATGCCCACATGAGCCCAAACCAGCCGCCGCCGGCCTGGTGTCGGGCCTAGAGTGTGACCTTGAAGCAGCCGCTGGCCTCTCCGGGTCTCCAGACGGCCAGCGCGGGCGACTCCGACTTGCAATTGCTCAAGTTGGAATGACCTGCCTCCTGCCTCCCCTCCTCTCCCCCCTCCCTCCTCTCCCCCCTCCCTCCTCTCCCCCCTCCCTCCACTTCCCCCCTCCCTCCTCTCCCCCTCCCTCCTCTTCCCCCTCCCTCCTCTTTCCCCTCCCTCCTCTTCCCCCTCCCTCCTCTTCCCCCCTCCCTCCTCTTTCCCCTCCCTCCTCTTCCCCCTCCCTCCTCTTCCCCCCTCCCTCCTCTTCCCCCTCCCTCCTCTTCCCCCTCCCTCCTCTTCCCCCCTCCCTCCTCTTCCCCCCTCCCTCCTCTCCCCCCTCCCTCCTCTCCCCCCTCCCTCCTCTTTCCCCCTCCCTCCTCTTCCCCCCTCCCTCCTCTTCCCCCTCCCTCCTCTTCCTTCCTCCCTCCTCCAGCCTGAGCCCCGCTCTGCCTTTTCTCCGGGAATGACTCACACAGGGGCCTCCCACTGCCCCTCCCGCTGCCCCAATCTTCACGGCAAGGGGCGCCAGGAGCAGAGCCCCGCACTGAGCGTGGGCCGCGGGCAGCCAGCATGCTCTGTGTGCAGGGACGTTTCCGGCTCACGAGGGTCATGCAGAGCGTCCAGCCCCCGGCTCTGGTCCTGACGTGTGGGTGACCGGGGCTGGTGCCCTCTCCTCTCCGGGCTCCCTTGCCCCCTCTGCCCAGGCACCAGAGGTGCCAGGCGGGCCCTCTCCTCACCCCCAGAGCACCCGCGTGCCACACCCGTTCTGAACGGGACGCTTCCCTCTTAGCCCCAGGGGTGCGCTGGAGAAGACAGCTAGGCGGGTGGGGGCTCTGGGAGACCACTGGGGGGATGCAGGGTTGGGGGGACAGTGGGGTACAGTGCTCCTCGGGGGCTCTGGTCAATGCAGGACACCCCCTCCTGGGCGCCCACCTGCTGCTGTTTTCGCTCTCCCCGCCCACTGCTGCAGGGGACGCGGGACCCAGACCTCAGCCAATCGTGGGAGCGCATTCCCATGGCTGCAGCGATTGGTTGAGAAATGGGCACCTGACCCAGTGAGAGCCAATGAGAAGCGAGGGCTCTGGTTGGCTTGGGGCAGGGATGCTGGGCCCTTTTCTCAGCTCCCATCCCAGCACCTCGGAGAGCCGGGACGGCCTCCTCGGAACAGCGGGATGGGAGCCCGGCAGGGCCCCGTGCTTAGCGGCTGTTGGTCCGGCACCTGCGGTTGCACCGAGGCGCTGCCTTGGCTATATTATCTCATTTAATCCTCGAGACCAATTTGTGGGGAGGGGATGAGGAAACAGGGGCTCAGGGCTGAGGCATGTCCACCCGGGCACCGTGGGCACCGTGGGCAGACGCCGAGCGGCCCAGAGCTCCCACTCACCAGCCCGCCCCTCCCCCGCCCGCCCCGGAGGGCTGCTGATGGGAAGGAGGGGGACGGCCACCCGTCCTGGGTGGATTATGTGCCTTGCCGCCTCTAACTTCATTACAAAGCCCGCTGCTGATCCTCTTAGAGCAGCCGCGGAGGGGGTGGGCCGGGAGGCAAGGCAGGACGTGGCGATTTGCATATTTATGAAATCTTTTCCACTTTGCCAGGCCCCGTCTGCGCTAAGAAATGTCACATCTCATTTTAAGCTGGGATCTGCGTTTCAGGAGTGGCAGCTCAAGCCGCCAGCTGGGCGGCTCTGATATCGGGGGCTGAGGGAGGAACGGCCCGGCGGCTTCCTGGCCCCGGCGGCGGAAGGGCTGCGGAAGCACGGCAGGCCACCTGCCCTCTCCGGGCCTCCGCTTCCCAGGCGTAAAGTGAGGACAGACAAGGTCGATGGTGAACCTCTCTGGCATGGCCCGGAGACCCCACCTGCTGCCCACGGCCCCGCGTGGTCCTCTCGTCCTGAGTGTGGACACGGTACAGGGACGAGCCGGTACGTCCCGTGGTACAAAGAGCATGTCTTGCTCGGCTCACACCCTCTCTTGCTTCTCCCTCGCTTGCTGCAGGGAAGCCAAGCATTGTGTGGGGCTGCTCTACGGGGCCCGTGGGGCCAGAACGGAGGGCAGCCTCCAGCCAACGGCCAGTGAGAGACCAAGGCCTCCATCCCGGAGCCCACAAGGGATGGGTCCTGCCAACAAGCCCACGAGGAGCCTCCCGGGGAAGCCGGAGCTGAGGCCCAGGGGAGTTCCACCCAGAGTCCTGGCCCAGAGGCTCCGATGTTGCAGTCTGGAGTGGATGCAAGTTTGGGCTCAGTTGTTACGCAGCTGTAGGTAACTGCTACAATGTCCTCCTCAAGGGTGACCGTGGTGACTGACTGAGATGATGTGTGTAGGGTGCTGAGTCAGGGCTCACACTTGGCTTTTTGGTGTTTTTTTTTTTTTTTAATATATATTGTTTATTGATGTCAGAGAGGAAGGGAGAGGGAGAGAGAAATATCCATGAGGAGAGAGAATCACGGACCGGCTGCCTCCTGCACGCTCCCCACTGGGATCGAGCCCCCAACCCAGGCCTGTGCCTGACGGGGAATCGAACCGTGACCTCCTGGTTCCTAGGTCGATGCTCAGCTCCCGAGCCCGTCGGCCGGGCGGGGCCCAGGCTTTGTAGGGAGAGGCGCTGGGATAGCCTGTGAGTCCTGCGAGGGTGTCTGAGTTGCCCTCCCAGCTGGGCGCGCAGCCCGCAGCGGTGCTTGCTCAGGCGCAGCGGTCAGGTAGCGGGCGCCGTAGCGCAGGCCTCGCACGCCCGCGGGTCGCGAAGGCTGCCTTCGGGACGGCGCCCTGCCCCCAGCTCAGTGCCAGCCCAGGACGGCCCGCGGCTGTGGTCTGCCGGCCTCTCCTGCCTGCGTCCGCTCACCTCTTCTCGTGGTCTGACCCCTCGGAAGGACCCTCGCCTTCTCCCCTGTAAACGGGGAGCGGAGCCAATACCCCCGCGCCGGCTCCTCACCGCACTCGAGGGTGGGGGCCACGCCCAGGGTTCCTTTGGCGCATCTGGTACGAGCCTGGAACCCGCAGCAGCTCGGGGGTATTTGGGGCGAGCATACCCGAGCAGCTGGTCCACGATGATGGTCAAAACCCAGTTGATTTGCTCTGAAGATGGGAAAGGTCTCACCAAAATGTTCCCTGTTTCCCGGAGGTGCCCGAACAACTTCCCTTACAGTCTCTTTGGGGTTTAAGACCCCCCCAAAGCCCCCTTAACAGGGCAGAGGCACTAGTTGAGTTTGGCTGACGCCTCCTGCCATCCTGGCCACTGATCCCGGAGTGAGGCTGGCTTCTCGCCAGGGCTGCCGGCAGTCACCGGGCCGGCTTGGGCGGATCGGCAGAGCCCGGGAACGCCCCACGGAAGCCGTCCAGTCTCTGCCGCCCTCCTGCTGTTCCCAGAGGACCCCGGCTGCGGACATGTGGCCACAGCTGGGACCAATGGCCAGGGCTGTCTCTAAGCCGGGGGGAGGCCTGGGGTCCCCCGCTGAGGTGGGGTGTCCGCCCCAGCAGTGTCCACGGGAACGTTCGGAGATGATGGGCACGTCTCCTCTGGGCCGCCAGCTCAGTAGCCCCGGCCCCGTGTGGCTGTGGAGACGGGAAACGTGGCTCGCGGGACGGGAGGCCCGAGTGGCCGCTTTGCTGGCTTCGGCGTCCTCTGCCGGAATGAGCGGCGTGCGGCCCGCTCCCGGGCTCGGCTCCGATGAGGAGCCGGGGACTGCGGACCGCGCATCCTCCGTGTCTGGAATCCGATCACTACCGAGCACTAAAAATAACCTTTCAAATCGAGAAATAATGCAGCGAGAAGACGAACCTCGCGGCGGCTGGAGGCGGGAGGGGCTGCCGGAGGCGCTGTCAGAGACCCGCCATCTGTCAGGGAGACTGCGCTCGAGGGGAGAGAAAATTCCTTGACGCATCCCTGTTTCTAACTGTTTATCTTCAGACCGGGAGACGGCAAGGGGAGTCGGCACTGAACCCCACGCCCTGCCCCCCTGGCCGCGGGTTCTGTCCTGGACACGGACTCCACAGATGGGCGCTCCCGCAGCCTCACAGCCCGTGGCAGGGACCCTCCGGACGCAGCTGCTCCCAGAGCGATGCTGGGTCGGGTCTGGCGCGGAGTGGACGGCGGGTGAGCGGGTGTGGAGACCCGTCCACAGGGCTACAATGTGGACGTGGTTGAGCTGTGGGAGCAGGGACCCCCCCCCCCCCCCGGCTATGGTGACACCTGTGCAGGATTCAGGAGATGCTCTGCAGGCTGTGGCCGTGGTGGAGGCTGTGGCACGGTGCAGGCTGTGGCCGTGGTGGAGGCTGTGGCCCGGTGCAGGCTGTGGCCCGGTGGAGGCTGTGGCACGGTGGAGGCTGTGGCGTGATTAATACAATTGTTTGGTGCTTCATTTAATTTTCAAAACAGCCCCTCAGGGTGCTCTAAAGACCCCACTCGGACGAGAAGGCAGACTCGAGCTTGAGTGGATGGCGCGTGCCCACGGCGTGGGGCACGGGGAGGGCGTCGCAGGCCAGCGGCTGCTGCAGGGTCAGTGAGGAATAGGCCGGTGGGAGCGTCTGAGGGACTCCGGGCCCAGTGCTCCTCCTCCTGCCCCGAGCCCGGGAAGGCCGGGCCGACGGGAGCTTGGGCAGCCAGGCCGATGATCGTCTATCTGTCTGTCTATCCACCTGTTATCTATGTATCCATCCATCCATCCATCCATCCATCCATGTATCTTCCATGGTATATTACATCTTATGGTACATAACACCCGGCATTTACTTGGTTATACCTAATCGTTTCATCCTGTTCCCCACCCTCCGTGTTTTTTATTCTTTCTTGATTAGAATTATATCTTTGCCAATATCTGAGTCAGGTTACCCACTGTTACTACTGGACAGAGGCGGGGCCTCGGCTGGGAGCAGAGTGGCGCTCACACAGGCTGCCCAGGGGGAGGGGACGAAGGCAGAGAGGGGTGGGGATTTGCGCTGGGGCATCTGGCTCCGGGGCCAGCCCTCCCGCCCCGTGCGATGGACAGGCATCCCCACAGACTGCAGACATGCAAGGCCCTGGACAGGGGTCCCTGCATCTTGCCTGGCCCTGGAGTTGGGGTTGGGGGTGGGGGTGGCGTCTGACAGGGAGGCAGGCTCCTACCCTCAGGGGTGAAGAGAGCTGTGGGGAGGGGAGCATTGCCTGCTGCTCCTGGGGTCCCAGCCTCTGCTCAGCCCTGGCCCCGTGGCCCCGTGGCCCCTGCATCACAGGAAGGAGCCAGGCTGGGCCATCTCTCTCCTAGCCCTGCTCCCAGGCTCACTCCTGTGCGCAGGGGGGACCTGGGGATCCTGGGGAGGCCTGAGGGGCCTGGGGAGGGCGGTCAGAAATCCTCCAGGTTGGGGAGCCCTGGCTCTGGCCCCCTGAGTCTGGCAGCGGCTCCCAAGCAGTTCCCCTCCCCGCCCCGGGCTCGGTCATTACGCCTCTCTGTTCAGGCTCGAACCCAGGAATCGGACCCACAGCCCTGCCTCCTTCGTCTTGGGTGCAGGTGGAAGCCTGGGGTGAGGGCAGAGGCTGGCCAGCTTCCTGCGCAGGGGCTGCGGCTGCCTCCGAGCGGGGCGGGGCAGGCGGAGGCCCTGGCTCCACATGGATGTGGAGACTGCTGTTAGGTGAGTCCTGGCGTCCAGTCCCAGCCCAGAGCCGGCCCTTTGATGCCTAATTGCTGCCTTCCTGGCCACCGCCACTCAAAGGCAGCGAGAGAAACTGCTTCGTTTCATCCTGCGAAGGAGGCCGTGCCACACTGAGCTCCCCGTGGGCCAGCCTTCTCCGAGATCACAGCGACGGACAGCAATTAGCCCCGGCCTGGCGGCAGCCGCAGCCACTGCGGAGCAGGCGAGGATGGCGACTGCGCGGGGCGGCCTGGGCAGGAGGGTCCGGGGCCTTGCATCGGAGCGTCTCCACCCTCTTACCCGCCCTGGTCCCCCTGTGGCCTCCAGTGCCCCCGAGCCCGGGACCTCATTCACACCCGCAGCTCCTGCCGGCACGGCCCCGGCCTCTTGGGCCTCAGGGTGTCCGGAATGGAGCTCCTCCTCACCCCCCTCCCAGCCGCCGTGCAGCCGGGCATCCAGGCGCAGCATCCAGACCTGGGTCACCTTTGACACACTCTTCCCTCCCTCCGCCCGGACCTGCTGCGCCCGCAGCCCCTGGAGGTCCGTGTGTGCCTCGCGGGCTCCTGTGAGTCTGGGGATGGGGACGGTCTCCCCAAGGTCTCTGCACGCTGCAGAGGGCTGTGCCCGGGCCCGGTCCCTCACTCATGCACGCCCATCATGCCCCACGCGTGGTGACTCCTGACTGGGGACTCCACACTCTGTGGGACCCCGTCTTGTGCCCTTGACCTTGGTCTGAGCTCTGGCGCCCATCCCAGGGCTTTTAGAGGCCCTGCCCTGGTCTCAGCACTGTGCTCCCTCATCCGCCAGTTCTGGGGCCTTCACGGGCACCCTGTGCCCACCGCTAGCCCATGCCAGCTGACGTCCCCTCCCCCAGATCTCTCTGTCACTCCCTCAAAGTCACCGTGAGGGTCTGCAGGATAGGGACTCTGGCCCTGTCCCTGCTGCAGAGAGGGCCCTGGTGCCACTGATTGCTCCTCCAGGTGTGGGTGCTCCTCTAGGTG
The DNA here is from genome assembly GCA_026230045.1 of Corynorhinus townsendii. Taxonomy (NCBI): domain Eukaryota; kingdom Metazoa; phylum Chordata; class Mammalia; order Chiroptera; family Vespertilionidae; genus Corynorhinus; species Corynorhinus townsendii. The sequence continues at coordinate 55,887,596 of JAPDVU010000010.1, forward strand.
TGGGTGCTCCTCCAGGTGTGGGTGCTCCTCCATGTGTGGGTGCTCATCCAGATGTGGGTGCTCCTCCAGCTGTGGGTGCTCCCCCAGGTGTGGGTATGGCCACAGGAAGGGATGCTGACGGAAGAACTAGCTGTGGCCACCTCACCTTCATGGTCTCTGGGGCCATCTCCCTGTCTGCCGCCCTGACTTATTCAGGACCCGCCTCTTCCCTCCTGCACTCAGGCGAGACCTTCCTCTCTGTGATGAGCAGAAGGTTCCAGAAATGAAGAAGCACATTAGTCCTCAGATTAGAATTGCCCCCTCAAAGAAGGAGCAAGATAATGAAAGATAGATGTCCTGTCCAGGGCACCCCATCATAATAACTCTATAATAATAAAAGCGTAATATGCTAATTAGACTGGACAGCCGAACAACCTTCTGGACGTCCTCCCGGATGACCTTCCAGATGAAGCCGCGGCTGCAAGGGCCAAGTCCCTTGCACGAATTTCGTGCATCAGGCCTCTAGTAAGAATATAAAGGATTAGTAGGCAATCTGCCATCGACCGGAAGCTGTCCGCCCCTAAACTTATGAATAGCCAGTTCACCAAAGAGAAACAAAATGGCCAATCTATAATAAAAGCGTAACGTGCTAATTAGACCGGACAGCCACACGACCTTCCGGACATCATTCCAGACGTCCTTCCAGGTGAAGTCGCAGAGGCCAAGGCAGAGGTGGTTAGGGACAATCAGGCAGGCAGGCGAATGGTTAGGGACAATCAGGCAGGCAGGCGAATGGTTAGGGGTGATCAGGCAGACAGGCAAGTGGTTAGGGGAAATCAGGCAGGCAGGCGAGTGGTTAAGGGTGATCAGGCAGGCAGGTGAGTGGTTAGAGGTGATCAGGCAGGCAGAGGCAGTTAGGGGCAATCAGGCAGGCAGGTGAGTGGTTAAGGGCAATTAGGCAGGCAGACAGAGGAGCAGTTAGGAGCCAGCAGTCCCAGATTGTGAGAGGGATGCCTGACTGCCAGTTTAGGCTTGATCCCATAGGGATTCCTGTGGGATCAAGCCTAAACCGGCAGTCGGACATCTCCCCAGGGGTCCTGGGTCGTGAGAGGGAGTAGGCCGAGCTGAGGGCCCCCCTCCCGGTGCACTAATTTCCTGCACGGGGCCTCTAGTAAATACATAAGAAGAAGCTCAATCTCATCATTGCTCAGGAAAATAGCAGTGAACCCACCGAGACACACTTCACACCAGCAGATCTGCCAAAGCTGGCAGTCGGCCAGGAGCAAGTGACTCCAGAGGGGGGACGAGGGGCCTCGGACCCGCTGCCGGGAAGGGACCCGGCCCCTCCATGCTGGAGGAGTGTGTGAGTGAGGCCCCCCCTGGCGCACACCAGTGACGCTGCTCCTGGAAAAGTCCCCGTGGCGCTCAGAGGCTGTGCAGGAAGGGCACTGCGGCGCCACAGGACGCCAGGAGCCGCCGCCTGTCGGTCACGGAGGGCGGCGCATTGACTGCCAGGCAATCGGTCAGTTAGCAGTTGGGCTGGGACCACGCTTGGCAACGTGGGCTGAGCAAGGACGCCAGCTGCAGGACGGGGCACAGTGCAACCCCCCCTTTCTGTAAAGTTTAAACCCCTACAAACGCATGTTCTGCGTCGTTTATGGGAGCGTAAGATGCGGTAAAAGCAGAGGACGCGGAGGCGCGGGGGTGGGGGGGATGATAAACACCCAGTTCCTGCCGGTTGTTATCTCTGGAAGGGTCTGGAGGGAGACGGAAGGCGACAGCGGCCGGCGACACCCCCCTCTGCTGTGGCAGGTCAGCTTCAGGCGCCCCCGGGAGGCCGGACCTCCGGACAGGGGCCTGGCCTGGAAGCCAGATGGGAGCGAGGGGGGAAGGGCACCTCCGGGTAGAGGGGCTGCAGGCGCACGGGCTGGGGGCCGGGTGGGAAGCTGGACACCTTGGGCAGCTCAGGTGACGGGTGAACACGGAGGTGTCACCCACCGAGGGAGGGCCTTGCCTTTCATCCTGACGAGGAAGGAGTCCGACACAGGGCAGTGGAGGAGGGAAGGACGGAGGGAGACAGAGCTGCGTGTGTCTGGGCCTGGCTGCTGGCCGGCCCCCAGCCTGAGGGTTCCTGCTTCTGCACAGGGCACCCCTCGCCTCCATTATAGACACGGACCCAGCCTGGCAAGCTGTTCCTGTGGGCCCAGCTGCCTTCCCCGCTCACTGCCTCCCCTCTGAGCGGCCCCCGCTCCTGTCCCTCTTCCCTGAGTATGACGGGCGCCAGGCGGAGTCCTAGGGTCAAACCCCTCCTCTGGGCCGTGGCAGGCCGCTCGTGGGTGCGTGGACCGAGGGTGCTGCCTCCGAGGGCCAGGGCTTGCCTGTGTCCCGGGAACCACAGCGCTGGCCCGTGATGGTCCTGTCCTGACCTCCAGCGTCTCTCCTCCACCGAGAAGGGCACTTCCTCCCCCTCCTCCCCACACCTGACCGACCTCTGCCCCCCCCCCCCCCAGGCAAGGCTGAGAACCCCAAAGTCATCCTCACTTCTCTCAGCTGTTTCTGCTCCCACCCACCATAGCCTCATCTCAGAGCCACACCCCCCGTGACCAGCCCTGTCAGCCCCAGGGCCCACAGAGAGCCCCAGGCCTGACACAGAGCCCCAGGCCCCACACAAGCCCCAGGCCCCACACAGAGCCCCAGACCTGACAGAGAGCCCCAGGGCCCACACAGAGCCCCAGGGCCCCACACAGAGCCCCAGGCCCACACAGAGCCCCATGCCCTACAGAGAGCCCCAGCCCCCCACACAGAGCCCCAGACCTGACAGAGAGCCCCAGGCCCTACAGAGAGCCCCAGACCTGACAGAGAGCCCCAGGCCCCACACAGAGCCCCAGGCCCCACACAGAGCCCCAGGCCTGACACAGAGCCCCAGGCCCGACACAGAGCCCCAGGCCCCACACAGAGCCCCAGGCCCCACACAGAGCCCCAGACCTGACAGAGAGCCCCAGGCCCCACACAGAGCCCCAGGCCCCACACAGAGCCCCAGACCTGACACAGAGCCCCAGGCCCGACACAGAGCCCCAGACCTGACACAGAGCCCCAGGCCCGACACAGAGCCCCAGACCTGACAGAGAGCCCCAGGCCCCACACAGAGCCCCAGGCCCCACACAGAGCCCCAGGCCTGACACAGAGCCCCAGGCCCCACACAGAGCCCCAGGCCCCACACAGAGCCCCAGGCCCCACACAGAGCCCCAGACCTGACAGAGAGCCCCAGGCCCCACACAGAGCCCCAGGCCTGACACAGAGCCCCAGGCCCCACACAGAGCCCCAGGCCCCACACAGAGCCCCAGGCCCCACACAGAGCCCCAGACCTGACAGAGAGCCCCAGGCCCCACACAGAGCCCCAGGCCTGACAGAGAGCCCTAGGCCCCACACAGAGCCCCAGGCCCGACACAGAGCCCCAGGGCCCCACACAGAGCCCCAGGCCCCACACAGAGTCCCAGGCCCCACACAGAGCCCCAGACCTGACAGAGAGCCCCAGACCTGACAGAGAGCCCCAGGCCCCACAGAGAGCCCCAGGCCCGACACAGAGCCCCAGGGCCCACAGAGAGCCCCAGGGCCCACACAGAGCCCCAGACCTGACAGAGAGCCCCAGACCTGACAGAGAGCCCCAGGGCCCACACAGAGCCCCAGGCCTGACAGAGAGCCCCAGACCTGACAGAGAGCCCCAGGGCCCACAGAGAGCCCCAGACCTGACAGAGAGCCCCAGACCTGACAGAGAGCCCCAGGCCCCACACAGAGCCCCAGGCCCCACACAGAGCCCCAGGCCCCACACAGAGCCCCAGGCCCCACACAGAGCCCCAGGCCTGACACAGAGCCCCAGGCCCCACACAGAGCCCCAGGCCCGACACAGAGCCCCAGGGCCCCACACAGAGCCCCAGGGCCCACGCAGAGCCCCAGACCTGACAGAGAGCCCCAGGGCCCACACAGAGCCCCAGGGCCCACGCAGAGCCCCAGGGCCCACACAGAGCCCCAGGGCCCACGCAGAGCCCCAGGCCCCACACAGAGCCCCAGGCCCACACAGAGCCCCAGGCCCCACACAGAGCCCCAGGCCCCACACAGAGCCCCAGCCCCCCACACAGAGCCCCAGGCCCCACACAGAGCCCCAGGCCCCACACAGAGCCCCAGGCCCCACACAGAGCCCCAGGCCCCACACAGAGCCCCAGACCTGACAGAGAGCCCCAGGCCCCACACAGAGCCCCAGGCCCCACACAGAGCCCCAGACCTGACAGAGAGCCCCAGGCCCCACACAGAGCCCCAGGCCCGACACAGAGCCCCAGGCCCCACACAGAGCCCCAGGCCCCACACAGAGTCCCAGGCCCCACACAGAGCCCCAGACCTGACAGAGAGCCCCAGGCCCCACACAGAGCCCCAGGCCCGACACAGAGCCCCAGGCCCACACAGAGCCCCAGGCCCCACACAGAGCCCCAGGCCCCACACAGAGTCCCAGGCCCCACACAGAGCCCCAGACCTGACAGAGAGCCCCAGGCCCCACACAGAGCCCCAGGCCCCACACAGAGCCCCAGCCCCCCACACAGAGCCCCAGGCCCACACAGAGCCCCAGGCCCCACACAGAGCCCCAGGCCCCACACAGAGCCCCAGCCCCCCACACAGAGCCCCAGGCCCCACACAGAGCCCCAGGCCCCACACAGAGCCCCAGGCCCCACACAGAGCCCCAGGCCCGACAGAGAGCCCCAGGCCCCACACAGAGCCCCAGGCCCGACACAGAGCCCCAGGGCCCCACACAGAGCCCCAGGCCCACACAGAGCCCCAGGCCCCACGCAGAGCCCCAGGCCCGACACAGAGCCCCAGGGCCCACAGAGAGCCCCAGGGCCCCACACAGAGCCCCAGACCTGACACAGAGCCCCAGGGCCCACACAGAGCCCCAGGGCCCACGCAGAGCCCCAGGCCCGACACAGAGCCCCAGGGCCCCTTGTCAACTGCTGACTGAGGTGCTTCGAGGTCTGGCTGTGGGTGACCAAGTTACAGGGCAAGCACTGGTGACACCCACTCTGGGCCCTCGGCTTCCAAGCTGCCTGTCAGATGCAGAGCGGGGAGCCCTGGGTCAGGATGCCTAGCCCCCCGCGCCCCCACCCCCCCCCATCTTCCTGGGTGTGTGCGAAGGGGGGCCCTCCTGGCAGCCACCTCGGGGCCAGCCTCACTGATGGGCATCACGGCCAGCGGGGTGTGCTGCCTGCGCGGTGCGGCTTCTCCATGGAGCTGTCACTCAGGCATTATCTGCTGTTGCAATATATTACCGCCCAGACACCGCATGTCAGGGCTCAGTGTCAGCAAAAGGATCCAGGAAATGCATTTATTATTAACTCGTGAGATGTGAGACCGATTGCTTTCGGAGCTCTGGCTCCGGGGCAGGTGTGGGAGAGGCGGCCCCCACTGGAGGTCCGCGCCCTGGCCACCTGGGCGTGATGGACCTGGGAGACAGACAGCCTTAGGGCGGCCCCTGGCCCACCCGGCCCCACGGGCCCGTGACCACGTCCAGGTCCGTGGGGAAGAGGAGAGGGCAGCCCCGCACCCTGGGAGCCTCCGATTCCTCGCTTGGCTGGACACTCGCCGCAGGCCCTGCCCCGCCTGGCACCACACACACTGTACTGCATCTTTGCAACAACCCTAAGAAGCAGGTGCCAGCAAAGTCTCGTTTCGTTTTTGTTTTTAAATATATTGGTATGGATGTCAGAGAGGAGGGGAGAGGGAGAGAGAGAGAAACATCCATGATGAGAGAGAATCACTGATCAGCTGCTTCCTCCACGTCCCCCACGGGGGATGGAGCCCACAACCCGGGCCTGTGGCCTGACCGGGAATCAAACCGTGACCTCTGGTTCATGGGTTCACGCTCAGCCACTGAGCCACGCCGCTGGGCAGCATTGTCCCATTTCGTGGATAAGGAAATAGAGGCTGCCTGGCTCTCTACCCAGGGCAGCGGGCCCCAAGGGCACCACCTCGTTGCCCACTGCTCCTCTGCCCACTGCCCAGGGCGGAGACTGGGGTCAGGGACGGGCAGTGCCTGCTCCAGGCCACATGAGGAAGAGCTGAGAACACGCCTCTCTCTGCTCCTTCTTCCTCTCCCACCCGCTGGCTTCTGCCCCAGCCCGCACCCCTCCCGCACACTGGGCCTGCCGTCAGCCTCCTGAGCCGCCCGTGTGCGGTCCTGCCTCCTGGGTCACCAGGCCAGGAGACCACCTCTGTCCGGCCCACGGGACAGAACCTGATGCAGCGGGGCAGGCCCGGCTTCCAGGGGTGCTGAGAGCCAAGCCTGCGGCAGGCGGTTGCCTCTGTCTGCCCCGGCCCTTCGTCCCTCCAAGGGGCAGCCGTGCGCTCTCCTGGTCCGTGGGGCTCCCAGGGGCTCTGGCCTGGAGCGGCAGGCGGCAGGGGCAGGGGCGGGGTCCCTCAAGGGGAGCAGGGGCCCTGTGGTTCCTGGAGGGGCACAGCCCAAGCCCCCCCCTCTGGGTGTCTGTCTCCTGGTGCCGTGGAGGGGGGCGGGGTGGTGCGGGCGCGGGGATGGGGGCTAGGCCGAGCACCCCCCTGCCTGGTAACCGAGGTGAAGATCTCTTCACACAGCACTCACACACTCTCACATCACGGGCACAAGTGCCCGCCAGGAGCAACATGAGAACTTTAAATCCAGACAGCACGGAGCCGGGTCAGGGCGAGGCCTCGGGGAGCCTCGCGGGGTCGGGGGTGGGCCCACAAACATGGCGCATCCTGTGTTGTGTTTTTACACCCCTGTGTTACAGGACACGCCCGATGGCTGAGTGCTACGCCCGCCTCGCCCTGACCCTGGCTCCTGGGAGCACAGCTCTTTGTAAGCTGTGGGCGCTGTGTCCGCCTGGATGGTTTGCAGTCACACCTTTCCCGTTGCAGGAAGCAGCGCTTCCGTGTCTCGGTCACTGCGTCTCCGTGTCTCGGTCACTGCGTCTCCGTGTCTCGGTCACTGCGTCTCCGTGTCTCGGTCACTGCGTGTCCTGCACCTGAGGGCTTGTCCCTAAGGCGAGGGGACAGGTTGCCTCAGCTCTCAGATGCTGAGCTGGCCGACCCAGTAGACCCGGGGCCCAGCGTCACCCTAGCAAGACTGGCCCGGCTGTGCCCTGGCCCACTGTTCCCTGGCCTGACTGAGCCCTGACTGAGCCCTGCACCCTGGCCTTCGCCTCCCCAGATCACCCACCCCTGGCCTCAGTTTGCTCATCTGTACAAGGGGCCCCTCCCGCCTTGCTGAGCCTCCAGTGCCTGGTGATGGTCAGAGGGGCTCACAGCTGTTTTAGGCAGCTCTGTGTGATTTGGGGTAAAAATGCTCCAATTCAATAAGCAACTGTGCGGCCAGCACTGGGAATAAAGGGAATAAAGGTGAGAGACAGCCCGGCCCCACCTGTGGGCACTGACCTGCCCTCATTGCCGGTATCTCAGCGGCTGCCCTCTGCAGGGTTCCGGGTGCCCCTGCCTCCCTGGCCACCACACCTGACGGAGGGACCCTGCATGAGACCCCCCAGGCCCAGCACCGTGCCCTGACCCCGGCTCTGAACCCGTGCAGGGCCCCGGGGCCCCATCAGAATCAATTGTGTGCGGCCCCAACGCCCCTTCCTCCCGGGCCCTGAGTGCCCGCCACGTGGCACTGCCCAGGCGGGGGGCCCTGCTGCCCGGGTCCAGGACCCCCGCTGTGCCTGCACCTGTGGACACCCTCCCGCCGGCCCTCCCCACGTCCTCACCTGACTACAAGCTGACTAGTGAGATAGACACGCTCGGATGTGTCTAATCCTGGCGAGAGGCGTGGAGCTGAATTGAACCAGTGGCGGAATTACCCGGAGGCAGGCCCGGGCATTATCTGCGTTTGAGAAACAGGGAAACGGAGGATCGCGGCCAGGGGCAGGGCGGGGTCTTGAGCGGGTCCCGACTCCACGGGGTACAGGCCAAGGCTGTGTCAGCAGCCGGCAGCTGTCACCTTCTTTTTAGATGAGACGCAGGAGGGAAGGGGTTAAGCAGCGGCTGCCTTCCCCAAAGCAATTAATTACAGAGCCAGAGTGGTAGCCAGACAATTAGGCCCCAGACAAAGGAGACGGCGGGCAGGGCTCCGAGCCTCGCGGCGCGATTAATAAGCGGCTGGCGTTTGGCTGGCACGCCGGGCCTTGGGCATCTCTGCCATCGGGTCCCGCTCCATCCTGCCTCCGGGGACACCCTGGGGCCCAGGTCGCGTTTCCATGGTTACCTGGGCTCTGGCCAGGCCCGGACTCGGGGCAGGGGCTGGTGGCAGCCTGGGCTGGGCGGGGCCTGGGGCTTTCCGAGACGCCACCATCCCATCTCGCGGAGAGAAGCCAGCGCCAGGCGAGGGTCCCCTTACTGGCTGGGGACCTGGGCCCGCAGGGCTGTCGCTCCTTCACCAGCGAGGAGAACAGCGCTGGACAGGCTGGCCACATGGGTCGGAGGGCGGACTGAGCCTCCGCGTGGTGCCTGGGGCAGGCACAGCTCACACACTTCTCCTCCTGCCTCACAGACTCCCAGCCGCCATGGCCCCACCTGGGTCGGCCCGCCTCCAACACGGTGCCCACCACCACCCTGGTGCCCGCCAGCACCTGCCTGTCCAATGTACATGCAGCCATGCCAGCCCGGCCAGCCGAGGCCTGGGCACAGCCCTCCAGCATTCGCCTCACTCCCCTGCCCATGCCAGGATACTGCCCCTCCCCCCTCGCTCTCCTGGGGACACTGGGGGTTCTGTCTCTCTCCTCCTCCTCCTCCTCTTCGTCTCACACAGCCATCCAGGGTAAGGGAGTCCCTAAGGAGAAGGCGCCGGGTTTGGGGGAGGAGTTAGGGAGAGACACGTTCACTCATTCATTCATTCATTCACTCACTCACTGGCATGCATCCCTCAGCCCTGCTCCTGAGCAGCTCGTGGGCCCTGGGCCCGCTGGACCGGCCCGGCCTGCTGGAACCCTGACTTCCTGGAGCTCACAGTCGTGACGGGGACAGAGGGCTTGGAGGCTGACCACGTGACAACTGCAACCCCGGAGGCTCGCTCTGCGACAGGATGCAGCAAGGCCGGGCCTGTGGTGACAGAGCCTCCTGGTCCGGAGCCGGGTCCTGGCAGAGGGAAGACATGTGGCAGGGACGCGGGAGGGCAGGCAGCCGCATGGTGGCAGGGAGGCTGCACGGGGACGGGGAGATGCCGGAGCCAGTGGAGCTGGCCAGGCCACCTGAGTCCCGATTGACTTCCGTGCCAGCGTCACGGCGCCTCTGACCGCAGGGCCTCTGTGCAGTGAGGAGGGGGTGGGCAGAGGATGCCCTGCGAGGCCAAGGCTGCTGGCAATCAGCCCCCGAGGCTCTGATGCCAAGGCCCCAGGAGGGTGCAGCCAAGTGTCCCAAATGGGAGCGGGTCCGAGGGCACCCCATTGTGCTGTCCCCGCAGGACCCGAGGCCCCCCGCCTGCCCTCTTGCTGTGGAATGACCATCCGTGCCGGCCAGGCCCGAGTCCAGAGCGGCAATAAAGCCCCAACCGACACGGACGAGTGCGAGGCAGGCACAGGGCGGATGGGCCGCCTCCTCCGGGCGCCAGGCCGGTGTGGGAGACGCTTAAAACTGCGCTGGCGGGTGCCTGGGGCCTCGGGCTGCTTGTCACCGAGGTCTTTCCCAGGCCCACCTCCCGGCCTTTGTCCGGCACGAGGCAGCTCGGCCCCTTAAGAGGAAGCTGGTGTGACTCCACTCAGCCTTCCTCTCCCTGGCTCCCGGGTGGGGGTTCAAATGCTGGGTAGGAAGGGGGTTCAGGGAGGGAGGCGCCGGGTGCTGGGGCTACACCTGCTTCCCGCCCCCTCGCTTCCTTGCAGCCAGCGGTGCCACTTCTGAGAACCGGATGGAGGGTGCCAGCGAGGGGCGGGGCAAGCCGGCCTCTCCGGCTGTGAAGGGGGCAGCAGTGATGTCTCGGGCCCGGGGAGGCCCCACAGGAAGAAGGGGCGGCCTCTGCAGAGCCAGCTCATGCCCCAGGGGACCCGCTGTAGACAGAGCTGGCCTCAGGGTGGCATCGGGCTGGACGTATGGCGGGAGGGAGGTGTCTCCGAGGCCCAGGTGCCTCCCAATGGCCCCCCCAGCGCTTTTGCTGTCCCTGTGGCACCTGAGGGAGGGACAGGCCAAGAGAGGCAGTGATGACGCCTGGGTCTTCCCAGAGCTTCCCCGTCCCGGCCTCGGCCTCCTGGCCTTTGCGGAGCCTCCTGCTTCTCTCCCGGGGCCTCCTCCGCTGCCTGCAGGGCGGCGGGCGGGGCGAAATTGCCATTTGCTTCCCGCTCCTATCTCTGCGCAGCAGACGCGAGGGGAGGCTTTTCAACACAAAGTGGAAAGCCTGGAACCACGGCCGCAGGCAAACGCCTTTAATTCTTCATTTTCTCTCCCCACCCCTTCCCCTCCCGCCCCGCCCCCTCATTGACCGTGGTTTCTGTTTAATTAGGAGACAGAGAAAATTGTGACATCAACTCAAGGACATGGCATTCACCATGTAGTGGAAGCAGGGAATCAACGCCAGCCTCTCCCTCCACCGCCCCGTCCCTGCCCTCCCGCAGTCCTGGGGCAGGCTCCACAGCTGCAGAGGAGGGCTGTCAGCAGGGAGGGAGGGGGCGGGCCTTCCCAAGCCAGAGGGAAAGATGAAGGGAACAAACAGCCACACGTCCCCTCCTGTGGAGTGAGCCTGGCTCCTTCTGAGAGGATGGGTGGTGAGATTGGGCGGAGGGAGCAAGCAGTGGGTCACAGGCACCCCCCATCCTAAGGCTGCAGCTACTGAGGGTCTGGATGGGGTTGGAGGGAGGAGCAGGTTTCATTCATGGCAGCTGAGCAGTTGAGGTGGATGGAGAAATCTACTCATTTGTGTATTCATTCACCTATCATTCATCTATCCATCATCCAGCCATCCATCCATCATCCATCATCCATCCATCATCCATCCATCATCCATCTATCATCCATATCCATCATCCATCCATCTATCACCCATCATCCATCCATTCATCCATCCATCCATATCCATCATCCATCCATCCATCATCCATCATCCATCCATCATCCATCATCCATCCATTCATCCATCCATCATCCATCTATCATCCATATCCATCATCCATCCATCTATCACCCATCATCCATCCATTCATCCATCCATCCATATCCATCATCCATCCATCCATCATCCATCATCCATCCATCATCCATCATCCATCCATCATCCATCTATCATCCATCCATCCATTATCCATCTATCATGCATCATCCATCATCCATCCATCCATCATTCATCCATCATCCATCCATCTATCATCCATCCATCATCCATCCATCCATCATCCATCCATCATCCATCTATCCATCATCCAGCCATCCATCCATCATCCATCATCCATCCATCATCCATCCATCATCCATCTATCATCCATATCCATCATCCATCCATCTATCACCCATCATCCATCCATTCATCCATCCATCCATATCCATCATCCATCCATCCATCATCCATCATCCATCCATCATCCATCATCCATCCATCATCCATCTATCATCCATCCATCCATTATCCATCTATCATGCATCATCCATCATCCATCCATCCATCATTCATCCATCATCCATCCATCTATCATCCATCCATCATCCATCCATCCATCATCCATCCATCATCCATCCATCATCCATCTATCATCCATATCCATCATCCATCCATCTATCATCCATCATCCATCATCCATCCATCATCCATCATCCATCCATTCATCCATCCATCCATATCCATCATCCATCCATCCATTATCCATCTATCATGCATCATGCATCATCCATCCATCCATCATCCATCATCCATCCATCATCTATCCATCATCCATCCATCCATTATCCATCTATCATGCATCATCCATCATCCATCCATCCATCATCCATCCATCATCCATCCATCTATCATCCATCCATCATCCATCCATCTATCATCCATCCATCCATCATCCATCCATTATCCATCTATCATGCATCATCCATCATCCATCCATCCATCATCTATCCATCATCCATCCATCCATTATCCATCTATCATGCATCATCCATCATCCAGCCATCCATCATCCACCCATCATCCATCATCCATCCATCCATCCATCCATCCATTATTCATCCATCCATTCGTCCATCTGTCATCTCCCCACCTACCCATCCACCACCCATTTAACCACCAACTCACTCACCCACCCATCCACTTGTCTGTCCATCCATCCATCCATCCTACACATGCTTCAGACCCTGCTCTAGGCACAAACTCAATGCCAAGCCAGAAAGACACAGTCCCTTCCTGCCGGCCATGTCAGTCCCCAGATATGGGCATGAGCTGGATGGTTGGGCATGGGGTAGGTGCATGCTGGTCTCTGGTGCCCTGGATCCCAGGGCCTCCCTTTCCTTATCGCTGCCATGGGGACCCTGGGAGCACACAATTGGGTTGGGGATCGGGTGAGGGGCAACTCAGGCAGGGGAAATGGGCACCCAGTGCCGGGTGATGAAAAGTGGGGCCAGGGAGTGGGCCTTCAGCAGAGAGTGAGCTTTGAGCTGTCTCTAAGGCGAGTCTCTGCTGGGCAGGTACAGGAGAGAGAAATGCAGGCCCGAGGACTGAATGGCATGGTGTGCTGTGGTGCGGTGTGGTGTGGGTGTGGTGCCAGCATGGTGTGGTGTGGTGCAGGCATGGTGTGGCGTGGTGTGGGCATGGTGTGGCGTGGTGCAGCGTGGTGTAGTGTGGTGTGGGTGTGGTGCAGGCATGGTGTGGCATGGTGCGGTGTGGTGTGGGTGTGGTGCAGGCATGGTGTGGCGTGGTGTGGTGTGGTGTGGCGTGGTGCGGTGAGGTGCGGGTATGGTGCAGGCATGGTGTGGTGTGGGTGTGGTGTGGGCGTGGTGTGGTGTGGGTGTGGTGCAGGCATGGTGTGGCATGGTGCGGTGTGGTGTGGGTATGGTACAGGCATGGTGTGGCGTGGTGTGGTGTGGTGCGGTGAGGTGTGGGTATGGTGCAGGCATGGTGTGGTGTGGGTGTGGTACGGGCATGGTGTGGTGTGGGTGTGGTGAGGGCGTGGTGTGGGCATGGTGTGGCGTGGTGTGGTGTGGCGTGGTGCGGTGAGGTGCAGGTATGGTGCAGGCATGGTGTGGTGTGGGTGTGGTGCGGGCGTGGTGTGGTGTGGGTGTGGTGCAGGCATGGTGTGGCATGGTGCGGTGTGGTGTGGGTATGGTACAGGCATGGTGTGGTGTGGTGTGGTGCGGTGAGGTGCGGGTATGGTGCAGGCATGGTGTGGTGTGGGTGTGGTGCGGGCATGGTGTGGTGCAGGTATGGTGCAGGCATGGTGTGGTGTGGGTGTGGTGCGGGCGTGGTGTGGTGTGGGTGTGGTGCAGGCATGGTGTGGCATGGTGCGGTGTGGTGTGGGTATGGTACAGGCATGGTGTGGCGTGGTGTGGTGTGGTGCGGTGAGGTGTGGGTATGGTGCAGGCATGGTGTGGTGTGGGTGTGGTACGGGCATGGTGTGGTGTGGGTGTGGTGAGGGCGTGGTGTGGGCATGGTGTGGCGTGGTGTGGTGTGGCGTGGTGCGGTGAGGTGCAGGTATGGTGCAGGCATGGTGTGGTGTGGGTGTGGTGCGGGCGTGGTGTGGTGTGGGTGTGGTGCAGGCATGGTGTGGCATGGTGCGGTGTGGTGTGGGTATGGTACAGGCATGGTGTGGTGTGGTGTGGTGCGGTGAGGTGCGGGTATGGTGCAGGCATGGTGTGGTGTGGGTGTGGTGCGGGCATGGTGTGGTGCAGGTATGGTGCAGGCATGGTGTGGTGTGGGTGTGGTGCGGGCGTGGTGTGGTGTGGGTGTGGTGCAGGCATGGTGTGGCATGGTGCGGTGTGGTGTGGGTATGGCACAGGCATGGTGTGGTGTGGTGTGGTGCGGTGAGGTGCAGGTATGGTGCAGGCATGGTGTGGTGTGGGTGTGGTGCGGGCGTGGTGTGGTGTGGGTGTGGTGCAGGCATGGTGTGGCATGGTGCGGTGTGGTGTGGGTATGGTACAGGCATGGTGTGGTGTGGTGTGGTGCGGTGAGGTGCGGGTATGGTGCAGGCATGGTGTGGTGTGGGTGTGGTGCGGGCATGGTGTGGTGTGGTGTGGTGCGGTGAGGTGCGGGTATGGTGCAGGCATGGTGTGGTGTGGGTGTGGTGCAGGCATGGTGTGGCATGGTGCAGTGTGGTGCAGGTATGGTGCAGGCATGGTGTGGTGTGGGTGTGGTGCGGGCGTGGTGTGGGCATGGTGCGGGTGTGGTGCCGCGTGGACTGGCGGGGGCTTCCTGTTCAGTGCCCGCCCTCCCAGGACCCCTCGCTGACCGTGGAGGTGGCCATGCCTCAGAGAGGGAAAGATGGAGACTCGACAATGGAGACTCTCCTGTGTGGTTGCTAATTCTTGGTGCTGGGAGGGGACTGCGGGCTGTGCCCCCCCTTGTCCGGGGCTAGACTCCTGCCCCTGCCCAGCAGTGGGGGGTGGGGATCCCCCCAAGTGACTTCAGGGGACACAATGGCACCTGCCCCTGTCCTCACTGCCAGGCCATCCCAGCAGCAGCCAGGACCACAGGTCTGAGACAGGAGTGAAGTGCCCGCCCTCCTTCCCCAGACCTCCGGGACCCCTGGGGGCCAGCGAGGAGCCCCGGAGCCTGGCGAGGGAGCCGGCCCTGCCGACGCCTGGGTTTCGGGCTCTGGCCCCAGAACCGGGAGGGAATGGATCCCTGTTTATTTAACCCCCATTTGTGGTCACTGGTACGGAGGCCCCAGCTTCATACAGGGGTTACCCAGCGTCCACACCTCGCAGGCTGTGAAGTTTGCCCCGGAACCCCCAGCCCCCCGCCCCCATCGCTAGGGGCCCAGACGCACACACTCTCATCTCCTTCCTGGTAACCTCGCGGCTCCTTGGACTCCCAGCCTGAGGCTTCTCCGTTGATTTCTGCCGGGGCGGGGGTCCCCCCCCCCCCCAGTAGTAACGCCGTTCCTGCCAGATTGATGCTGCAAACACCCCTCGATGCCGCGCCGTAACGGGGTTTCTCTCCCTCCCCTGCAGCACCCCCAGTTCTCCCTGGAGCTAACACTGGTCTTACCTTTTCATTTGCGTCGTTTTCTATACGCCTCTCACTACATCCATCTCACACCTCACCACCCCTGCCCCTCCCCCCGGCCCCCCGGCCCCGGCTCTCAAGCTTCCTGGGTCTTCGGTGTCGAGTGTCTCCCCGGCAGGTCCCTCTGCGCCTCCCGCAGTCTTGCCCGTGGCTTCCCCGTGGCTCCCTGACCTGTTTGACTTAGAAGGACGTCAGTCAGACGGTTAGACGTTTAGACGGTCAGACGGTCAGATGGTTAGACGGTCAGACGGCTAGACAGTTAGACCAGCGGTCGGCAAACCATGGCTCACGAGCCACATGCGGCTCTTTGGCCCCTGGAGTGTGGCTCTTCCACAAACTACCACGTGCGGGCGCGCACGTACAGCGCGATCGAAACTTCGTGGCCCACGCGCAGGAGTCGGTTTTCGGCCTGGGCGAGTCTATGCTGAAGAAGTGGCATTAGAACACTCAAGGAGCCCAAGAGCGGCATGTGGCTCGCGAGCCGCGGTTTGCCGACCACTGGGTTAGACGGTCAGACGAGCCAGTCCTCCTGCGAAGGGTGTGCGGGAGGCGCCGACAAGCCCTCGTGGGAAAACGCTGATGCAGCCTCACAGGAAGTGGGCAGCTGCGCTGGCTGGGCTTTGGCAGGCCAGCCTGGTTCCCAGCGTGGAGGCCCGGGCAGCGGTTCCTGGCCCAGCCCTGCGGCGACAAGACCCATGTCCTGTGTGTGTGTGTGTGTGTGCGTGCGCGTGTGCGTGTGCGTGCGTGTGTGCATGTGTGCATGCGTGTGTGCGTGTGCGTGCGTGCGTGTGTGTGTGTGTTATATTTTTATTGATCTCAGAGAGGAAGGGAGAGGGAGAGAGAGAGAAACATTGATGAGAGAGAACCATGGACCGCCACCAGAGCGGGATTTCTACAAAGGGCTTCAAGGCACCAAGCCCGTCTCCCTTGGGTCGTCCGGAGGCCAGGGCGTGGCTGTGCCCCAGGAGGAGCGCGGGGAGGACACAGGCACGTGCACATGTGACCGAGCGGAGGCGTGTGCGGAGTGGGATGATGCAAATCAGGACAAGCAGGCGTGTTGGGTGCGGGCCTCGGGGCCGGTGGGTGGGCCCCTGCGGCCCTGGGGGAGACAGCCCCTGAGGTGAGGGGGAGCCTGTCGTGGCGATCGGCTGCAAGGTGGCACTTAGCTGCGTGCAGAAGGTCCCTCTTCTGCCGAGAGAAACAAGGAGTGCGTTGTTGGGCGTCCCCTGCTTGGCGGGAGTGCATCCCCGTGTCAGGGTGCCGCCGCCAGCCTCCGCCGCCACCGCCGCCTCCGCGTCGCTCTCCTTTCACCGCGAGCGCCGCCTGCAGCTCTGGTGAATGACGGCGACGTGGACATGACAGCGTGGCCTTTGGTGGCATTTCTTTCTCGTCCCCGGCCCAACGCTGACATAGAAGCGCAATTTCATCCGCAGGAAGCCGAGCCGCCGTGTCTGTCATGACCCCTCCCAGAGTCACGGCAGCGCCATCGGCGCCCGCTGAGTGGGGTCGGCCCGGAGGGACCAGCGAGGAGCCGCGCTGACCGGACGGGGCTCTGGATTCGGACGACTCCGCGCTGCCTGTCCTGTATGGACCTGCCCTGCTTGGCCTCGGCTTCCCTCTGTGAAATGCGCTTCCCGGGGCACTGACCCCGAGGGTCCCAGCACCAGCAGCTCTCGGCCCAGCTGCCGCCCAGGCTCATCCTGCCGCGGGGAGGACGAGCTGAGAGCATCTCTTCCCAGGATCCCGCTGCGAGGTAGCCCACTGGGGGGGGGGAGTGGGGGGAAGAGACTGAGCAGGAAGACGGACTTCTGGGTGGGGGGCACCCGAGGCCTCAGCTCCTGATCTTAGGGACCCCCCTCCGGGGCCCCGAGCCATTCCTGACGTCCGGCGGCTCCCCGCAGCCGCTGACTCCCCCGTTCGTTTGCCCAAAATGAACGGGAAGCCCCGCCTCCCCGTTAAAGTGGAGGCGCACACAGTGTGCAGGAAAATAAAACACCGACACGGAAATCCCAGGTCCGGACAGGCGTGCATCCCGCCCTCACGTGCCAGCCCCAGTGAAGACAAGCCGCTCCGGGAGCTGGCCCAGCATCGCCCACCGTGCGTCTGTGGTGCCGGGCTCCTGGGCCTCGGGGGGAGCCCTGCGGGGTCGGGGGTCACCAATCACAGGGGATGGATAAGAGGGCAGATTGGGGACTCAAGGCCAAGCCGCCCACAGTGAACCCTGGTCCCACAGGAGGGGGTGACGCACAGAGACGCCCCGCTCACTGACAGCCGGGCCCCTTGCACGAGGGCTGGGCTGTGGGGTGCTCCCCCCCCCCCCCGGGGCCCCCAATGACACGGCGTCTGTGGCTCACAGATGTTGCAAGTCTGGGCTTTTAATACGCAAAGAGGCCTGGCTCCTAAGCCGGTGTCACAGATTCGATTTTACTTATTTTACCCCAAACTCAATCGGAATAAAATTCGCGGTGACTTCTAAGCGTCTGAAAGGACGCCTCCTCCGATGCAGCCCCCTAAGCCGATGTGGGGGAGGTTTGAAGATGCCAGGCTTCCGAGCGCCCGTGCTTCCCAGAGGCCATCTTCTCCGAGGCTGTGTCTCCGCGGGGCCGAGTGGCCGCGCGGGGCGGACGGTGACAATGCCGCGCTGATGGGCTGCTGCGGCTAATCTCCCCTTTGCGGGCGGGCGCGCAGCTGCTTCAGTCAGGGTGGGATTTTGCTGAGCGCCGGGATCTGAAGGCTCCGGGAGACTTAATAGCGCTGCTGCCTGGAAGGCGGCTTGAATCGGGGGGGGGGGGGGGGGGATGCGGGGGGGGCGGGCGGCAGGGTGGGGGGAGGCGTCAGCGAAGTGCGGAGTGAACCCTGTGGCCCAGCCGCAAGGAGAGCTCAGGCCGCCTCCCCTGCATGAGCGGGCGCACCGCACCCTCCACAGCACCCCAGCCCAGGATGGCAGAGGGACGACGGCTGGGGCGCCTCCTCCAGAGCCCTTGGAGAGGCCTGTGGGAGCCACCCTCTGCTTCACCCAGGAGGGGCGGCCAGTGGGAGGCGAGGGAGACCTCTCAGGCAGCTCCCCCAAGTGTGGATGGAGCGGGTGTCCCCGTGAGAGAGGTGGCCGGGGTGCTGGCCTCTGAGCTTTCCATGCATGTACTCATTCATTCATTCACTCACTCACTCATTCATTGATGCACACATTCACTCCCTCACTCCCTCACTCATTCATTCACTAACGCAGTTGCTTATTGACTCATTCATGTACACATTCACTCCTTCACTCCCTCATTCATTCACTAATGCACCTATTCATTCATTCATTCATTTATGCAATCAGTCACTCCCTCACTCCTTCACTCCCTCACTCATTCTCTAATGCACCCATTCATTCATTCGTTGATGCAATCAGTCACTCATGCACTCACTCATTCATTTGTGCACAGTCACTCGTTTACTCAGTCATTCCCTCCCGCATGCGTTCAGTGTGCACGCCTTCACTCATGCACTCCATTTATTCGGGATGCATGCATTCACTCCTAACCCACTCAGCACCAGCACTGGCCAGGGGCCGTGGCAGGAAGGTGATGAAATAGCCACTCCCAGGCAGCACCGTTCCCCATAACCAAGACGTGGGAAGATCCTGCGCGCCGTCATAGGCGAGTGGATAAAGGAGCCGGGGCCTCGCTACAATGGATATCACCCGGGCATTTGTGACAGGTGGATGCACCGGGAGGGAATTATGCCGCAGGAACTAAATCAGAGAGAGACAAATACTGTACTGCCCTGACCGGTGTGGCCCGGTTGATAGAGCATCGACGTGCGGAGTGAAAGGTCCCGGGTTCGATCCCGGTCGAGGGCATGTACCTTGGTCGCAGGCACATCCCCAGTAGGAGGTGTGCAGGAGGCAGCTGATCGATGTTTCTCTCTCATCGATGTTTCTAGCTCTCTATCCCTCTCCCCTCCTCTCTGTAAAAAATCAATAAAAATATATTAAAAAAAAGAAAGAAAGAAAGACGAACACTGCACGATCTCCCCAGATGTGGGATCTGGAAGATCACAGACCGAACTCACAGAGAAAGAGCGCTGGGTGAGCGGAGGCCGGTGTGGCGAGGGGTTGGAGAAGGGTCAGCAGGCGCCACCTTCCGGTTAGAGAATGAGTGAGTGCGGAAGGACGCACAGCAGGTGACCTCAGCTGACAGCGCTGCGGCCAGAAAGTCTGCAAGAAGCCGCTCCTGAGTCCTCACCACCAGGAAACTCTCTCTCTCTCCCCTTTGAACCTGCAGGAGATGACGGACATTAGCTGAACTAGGTGGGAATTGCCACAGATGGAAGGTCACGGCCAGTCCCCGCCACGGCGCAGCGTGAAGGTCAAACAGAGCGCGTTCCCAGGGAAGCGCCTGGATCCTGGGACTGCAGCCTGGAGCAAGGCACAGTGGTGGGGTCAGAGGTCAGACATCAGGGCACAGGGTGGCCCCGGGTTGGGTAAAGGCGGCTTGCACCTGGTGAGCACAGCCGGGCGGGGCGTATGCAGGTCTTGGTGGCCCCTCCCCCACCCGTGCCCCTGCACCTGGCAGGGCTGTGGGCCCCGCAGGGCTGTGTCCCGCCAGGTCGCCTGTCGCAGGGCATAGAGCTCTGCAGTGGGCACGGAAGCCAAACCTGCTTTGCGTATTGTCCCTGAGACCCGTCCGTGCGGAGGCCGGAGTGGCCATCCCGGAGCGTGCCCGGCCGCATGGGTGGGGAGATTAGCCTGGACCCACAGCCAGGGTCGGGGTCCCAGTGGGTCCGAGCTCTGAGAGGAGGGCAGCCCCAGCACCCCGCCCTGCTGGGGGACAGGTCGGCCCGGGTCGACCCTGCCCTGGTCAGCCTGCAGCCGACCTTTGTCCTGACGCTGAGGACAGACACACATCACAGCCTGGACACGACCACTTCCCTGTCCCACCATCAAAACACTGGCAGCGCGGCCCTGGCCGGGTTGGCTCGGTGGACAGAGGGCCGGCCCGCGGGCTGAAGGGTCCCAGGTGCGGTTCCAGGCAAGGGCACGGGACTCAGCTGCAGGCTCCATCCTTGGCGTGTGGGGCAGGTGCCGGAGGCAGCCAATCCGTGTGTCTCTCTCACGTGGATGTTTCTCTCTCTGCCTCTCCCCTCCCCCTCCATTCGCTCTGAAAACCAATGGAAAAATACCCTCCAGCGAGGTCTAACAGAGAAACCCACAAACCCCGGCAGAGTGGTGAGGCGGTCACCGTCACCGCCTCCCCTGATCACCAGGCACTGAACTCCCGGAAAGACAAGCCGACGGCTGAGGCCGGAGCCAAGGTCCGAGGGGACTTCCACGTGAGCCGTCACCCCCAACCGATGCAGGCTGGGCGCCTGAGGTCCTGCCGGCCACCTGCCCCCAGGAACCTGCTGGGAAGGGGGGACCCCTGGTTCCGCCGGTCTCCCCAGCATCCTGCGGGCTCTCCGGGAACGTGGCCAGGGCCCACCGGCAGCCCCTGGCAGCACGGGTGATGGTCGGAGCATATGCTGTGCTATTTCTGTTTTTCAATAAAACCAACATTAACTTTTCTTTTAACGAAGCACCAGGCACCACTGAGAGCAATTAGTGTCGCATCACGGATCAACGGTGGCTTTGCAGTGGCACGCGGTGCAGCCGCCTCTGGCTGCGGCCCGCCTCGTCCCCGAGTCACGCACCTGCTGAGAGGGCCGGGCCGGGCCTGCTGCTGCCCGAGCTCAGAGTGGGGCTTCCCACGGCCGAGCCACCACCATCATCTCTCTGACCTTTCCCCCAAAGCAGCGCTTTGTAGCCGGGGACAAGGAGGGTTCAAATGTGACCAGAACTCAGGGCCAGCCCACCATCAGTGACCAGGAATAATTCTGTGACCAGAGTCAGGGCCCAGAGTGTGACCAGGGTCAGGGCCCAGGGTGTGACCAGGCTCAGGGCCCAGGGTGTGACCAGGCTCAGGGCTCAGTGTGTGACCAGGCTCAGGGCTCAGTGTGTGACCAGGGTCAGGGCCCAGGGTGTGACCAGGGTCAGGGCCCAGGGTGTGACCAGGGTCAGGACTCAGTGTGCCCAGGATCAGGGCTCAGGGTGTGACCAGGGTCAGGGCTCAGTGTGTGACCAGGGTCAGGGCTCAGTGTGACCAGGGTCAGGGCTCAATGTGACCAGGGTCAGGGCCCAGGGTGTGACCAGGGTCAGGGCTCAATGTGACCAGGGTCAGGGACCAGGGTGTGACCAGGCTCAGGGCCCAGGGTGTGACCAGGCTCAGGGCCCAGGGTATGACCAGGGTCAGGACTCAGTGTGCCCAGGATCAGGGCTCAGGGTGTGACCAGGGTCAGGGCTCAGTGTGTGACCAGGGTCAGGGCTCAGTGTGACCAGGGTCAGGGCTCAATGTGACCAGGGTCAGGGCCCAGGGTGTGACCAGGGTCAGGGCTCAGTGTGACCAGGGTCAGGGCTCAGTGTGACCAGGCTCAGGACCCAGGGTGACCAGGCTCAGGGCCCAGGGTGTGACCAGGGTCAGGGCCCAGAGTGTGACCAGGCTCAGGGCCCAGTGTGTGACCATGCTCAGGGCTCAGTGTGACCAGGCTCAGGGCTCAGGGTGTGACCAGGCTCAGGGCTCAGTGTGACCAGGCTCAGGGCTCAGTGTGACCAGGCTCAGGGCTCAGGGTGACCAGGCTCAGGGCTCAGGGTGTGACCAGGCTCAGGGCTCAGTGTGACCAGGCTCAGGGCCCACTCAGCTGCACAAGAGAGAGCTATTGGTGCCTCTCACCAGTCCCACGCAGGGACTTTCCTTTTGTTCTTGTTCCCTTCCTGGTGTGTCTTGGAGACTCACCGGGCGATAGACGGCTGCTCATGGTAACTGCTGTCTGGTGTTGGTGGTTTGGGCCCCGTGTTGGCCCATTCCCCATCAGAAACCCCTTCTGGGCTGACCGTTCACTGTCATAAATCCTACTCCGAGAAGAAGCTTCGCGGACGCGTGTGGGGCCCTATGCGCGGAGCCACTGAGCTCTTTGCAGGCACGCGCGACGCCAGCGTCTGCGGGGATTGCCACGGTGCTCTCCAAAGTGGCTGCCGCAAGTCACCCGCCCCGCACGGTGCGCGAGGGCTCCCGTGTCTCCACATTCTGCCCACACGCGGCGTCACCAGACGCGTCACCCTCGGCAACCAGTGGGTGTCAACTGTCCACGCGAGGCAGTTTCCTGCTTCGCCCAGGCCCGCCCTCGCCCACGGCCTGTCTCCTCACGGGCCCTGCGCTGCTGTGTCGCTGGCTGGCGGGTCCTTGAGCTCCCCCTGATCCGTGTCTATTGTACAAACATTCTCCGGTGCTTTTTAAAGACGTGTGACAGCGTTGCCTTCCACACATCTCCATCTGGACTTAGTTATTTTTGTGTTTGTGGTGAGGTAGGCATCTAATTTTATCTCCGCGGTCGTTTCTGCTTCACTATTAGTGGCACAAACCCATTGAACATGGTCCCGTGGGCTCTGGGCGGACAGTGAACCCCGAAAATCAAGAGAATGACCCGTGCGGTGGTGTGTGTGGGTGCACACCTTTCTGCAGAGGGTCTGTAGACCTCGCTGGATCCTCCAGGCCTCCAGGGACCCCAGGGACGGGCACAGCCGCGGCTCCGTAGGCCGTGAGCCGTGGCCACGGGGCGTTTTGTGGGTGCAGGCGGCCCGTGCCCGGTCTCTCGGGCCCCACCAGCCGTTGCAGCCGGTGTCCTCGGCGCGTCAGGGGCTGCGGTTCTGTGTCTGAAAACTCCCGGCCGTGGTCCCCCCCCTGTGCTCTCTCTGCTATCTCAGTCACACATGTTGTTACACCGGTGCACCGTGTCCCACAGTTTGGGGCGTTTCCTTTCGCTTTTGTGACTTGAAAAGATGTCTAACAGGATGTTTCTCAGAGACGTCAGCGTGGGAAGTCCCTACTGGCCTGTCTTCAAGATCGCCGATCCTTTCTCCACCGCGGTCCGGTCCGCGGCAGCCCGAGGCGGTCTCCTCTCTGCCACGGGGCTGCATGTCGAGCATTTCCTTCCGGCCCTTTGGAGCGTCTCCAGCTCCCTGCGTGCATCACCCATCTGTGCTTTGATGCCGTTACTGCTTCCCTTAGCAGCCGTAACGTATCAATTACAGTTATTTCCCATCCCCTGCCCGATCATCCTGACATCTGCGTCACATCTGAGACGGGCTCAGAAGGTTTCTGTGTTTATTCAGACCGTGTGTTCCCCTGCTTTGCTGGCACGCTCTGCGACTCCGTGAAAAGCCTGGTGCCGTGCTGGGCACAGGGACTGAGAATTCACGTTAGTCCAGCCGGCAGCGGGCTCTGCTGCACGGGCGTCACTCCAATGGCCGGAGGTGGGGTGGGGAGCGGTTTCTGTGCTCAGCCCCTTCTCAGTAAGAAACCAACATCCATACCACCCACGGCCCGCGGCCAGCACGTCCTCCCGCGGGGCCTCGGCTGTGACGAGCAGGCAGTGCCCTTCTCTGCCCACAGGGCCCAGGAAAGGGGGGGATGGCTGATCGCCTCCACCGAAGCCCCATAAGCCGCGCCGCGGGGCTGGGCGAGAAACGGCCCCTCCTCGGGTGGAGGAGAGGACAACGCCGCCGGCTCTTCGGAGGAGGTGGCCCTTGGATGAGGCGCTGACACCGGTGGAGGAGTTGTTCGGAGGCGGGGGAGGGGCGGCCCCGTGAGCATTGTACTTAAAACAGCTCAGCTTGAAGTCGTGATGGAATCGTGAGAACCGGCACGCGGCCGAGCTCCGTGGGGTAGAGGGGGGTCGTCAGTGGGCATCACCCGCAGCCGGTCTGTCCTCTGCCGACTCAGGAGAACGCACGGAGCCTGCCCGGTCCCCAGGGCACCCCCGGAGCCTGGCAGGCAGCAGATAGAGGCCAGATAGATACCCTGAGGTCAGAGAATGAAGCGAGTTCACCTGAATGGAAACTAATCCAAGTCACAGACACGGAAGAGAGCGTGGTCCACCCGCACCCCACCCACCATGTGGCTCTCGGAGGCCCCCGCGTCCCCCCAGGAGAGCCGGACAGGCACGAGGCCCAGGCAGCAGTCCTTCCTCCACGGTCCTTTCTAACCATTCTCCTCTGGGGAGAGACGCCTCTTCCCGCGTCACCCTCCTGCTGGGTGGGCCTGATGCAGGATTCCCAGCGTCAGATCCGCAAACCAGGCCCCTAGGGGAGTGGACCAGCCAGTCCCAAGGGGCCTGTGGCGGGAGAGGGGGTGGAGGGCTACCCATCACTGCCCTCTTGTGCTCTGGAGCGTCAGGAGGCCTCTCTCCCTCGCTGCCTCGCTGCCTCGCCCCTCCCCACCCCCCCCCCCCCCCCCCCCGGCCTCCAACTCCTCCTTTACGGAGACAGGAGTCCTCAGGGCCCATTAAACTCCAGTGATGGTCCCGCCCCGTCGGGACAGCCTCCTGCGCAGAAAGAGGAGGCACCACACTCCAGCTGGACTCTTCTCCCACAGTCACTGCGTCCATGTTTACCGAGGCCGCGGGCGCCCGAGGGACTCCATCGGTCTAGCCCGCCTGCTGGGCGCTCGCTCCCATTACTGATTCGCAGCGCGCCAGCCGGAATTAGTAAATCCCTTTCATTTACGTTCAGAGGAGAAAAAGTTTAATAGCTGCCACATGAAATTTGCAAATTGTGCCGCATCTGAGGCTGATTAATAAAAACACCATGGAGAATCCATCAGTCATTTTGGGGCTTAAATTAGTACCGCATGCCGCTAGAATCATCCTCTTTCCACAACGGGCCCGGCTTCGCGCCCCCCGGCCCCCCTACACCCCCGCCCCCCTACACCCCCGCCCCTGCTCCTTCAACCCTATTTTTTTCCTCCCAATCTCTGCCGCTCAGATGCTTTGTTAGGGACGCCAAGTGGGAGAGCGATGAGGTTGTCAGTGGGGCCGCTTATCTCTCCTGCTGTGGACTGTGGCGGGGGAGGGGGAAGAGGGAGGACCATCGCCTCCTAGGCCCCGCGCCAGTGCGCAGCAGGTGATCCAGAGCTGAAGGGAGAGCTCATGCTCCCTTTCGTGGTGGTTACAGGCTAATGGCTCAACAAGGAAGCGTCCGGCGCTGCGCCGAGCAATCTGTGCCCGTTGTCCCACGTGATTGTCACAGTCATCCGAGGGGCCACTTCGTCCTCTGTCACTCGGATGGGGAAGCCGGGCTTAGGGGTGAGCAACAGGCCTACGTGTGAGTGGGGAGCAGACGGGGCCTTCCAACACAGCAGCACCTCCTGGGGTCCTCCAGGCCCTCCTTTATTTGTTTGTTTGTTTGTTTGTTTGTTTATTACTTTTTATTGATGTCAGAGAGGAAGGGAGAGAGAAAGAGAGAAACATCAGTGATGAGAGGGAATCATGGATCGGCTGCCTCCTGCTTGCCCCACACTGGGGATCGAGCCCGCAACCTGGGCCTGTGCCCTGACCGGGAATTGAACCCTGACCTCCTGGTTCCTAGGTCGATGCTCAACCCCTGAGCCACGCCGGCCAGGCTCACCCCTCCTTTTAGTCTGTGGATGGGAGCGTGGAGGCTGCACTCAGCCACACGTGGGGTGGGGGCTCTAGGCTGGAGTCTGGATCCCCCGCTCCTCAGATCTCGACATCTGCGGGTGCTAACGCTGCCCGGTGCGCTGGGTGTGCAAAAGCAACCCGAGGCAGCGTCCCTGCCCGCGGCACGTAGGCGGGCCCCCAGGAGTCAATAACGACGCGATTCCCTGGTGGCGTCCCGCTCAGAGCGGCTCGGGCCTCCCCTCACAGCAACGCCTCCATGCAGAGCGCAGTGGTCAGCGCGGAGCAAAGAGACGCCCTCCAGGCCCTCACGCTGGCCACGTCGCCTTCTCTTTCCAAGTCTCAGCTCATGGCCCTGAAATGGCAATGACAACGTGTGGCCTGCCACCCCAGGGGGCGCTGTGAGGGTCGAGCCGGGACGATGGCACAGGAAGGACATCGAGAAGAGTTCCTCCCCCACATGAGCAAGGGGACCCCCCCCCCCAAGGCGAGTGGTCACCAGGCCTCTGGGGCAGAGGCACTGCAGGTCCCCAGGGCAGCAGGCACCCGGCCGCACCCGACCTCACGGCAGGGAGCCCTTAGCAGCAGCGTCCACTCCGGGTGGAGGTGTTAGGGCGCAGCGTTCCTCCAGCCGCGGGAGTTAGACGTGGGTCCCAGAGGCAGCGGGGCTGGTTACTGAGCGAGGAAACTCAGTACTCCCACTTCTTACCCCCAACCCCACCACGTTTTCTCCTTAGAATCTCATCGTAAAAAGGGAAGGCGGCCCTGACTGGGTCACTGTCTGGTTAGAGCCATCCATCGTGAGGATGCGTCCGTGTGAAGCCCAGACCAGGACGGTGCGAGCGCTGCCTCGCTCCCCACGTCCACCCAGGTCCCCGGTGCCCATCGTCCTTGCCCGGGGTATTCTCTGTGAAGGGACGGCGGTGGCTTGTTTATTCAGGGTTCCCTGCACTGGGCACAGGGTTCTGATCTCAGCCAGTGGTCAGGAGAGCTTGGTTGAATGAGGGGATGGATTTTAGCTGTAACCTAGAGTCTCAACTCACCACAGACTTGGGCTGTGTTCCTGGCAAGACGAGGCAGTAGGAAGAGCCACTCAGAAAGTCTCACCCCTGAGGGAAGAAAAACAAGAGAGGACGAGTAACTGGACCCTCCTGGGAGGCCTGCACCCCACAAGGAGCCACCCGAACTCCAAGGGTCAGAACACTGGGGTGGCCTAGGTGGCTCTAGCAGCTAATGGCTCCTCTTGTATTTGGAGTCTCTCTTATTGGCACCCCCCCCGACTCCAGATGGCTCCCAGCATCCCCGAGCCCCCCAGGAGCGATCAGAGCTGTCATAACTTCGTCTTTGCAGACGGCGTTCCCAGGCCCGGGCTCTCAGTCCACGTGTGGTCCCTGTGAACGCTTGCATCTCGGCGCTGGCAGAGGACAGAGAGATGAATCTGCTGGAGTCCATGCCCTGGAGGTGCTCACAGCTGAGTCGGGGAGAAAGTAAAGTGCCCAAATAATTAGAGCAGAGTGTGATAGATGTGATAATTGAGGTACAAACACTGCTGTGAGCAAGCACAGAGCAGAAAGTTAAGCTCGGCCTGTGGAATTGGGTAGGCCTCAGCGAGGAGGTAACTTTGGTGGTGAGTTTCGATTGAGTCCAAGTTCACATCATCAACCCAAGGCAGGGGGTGGGGGAGGGAGAAAGGATGATGTGTGCAGAGGCTCAGAGCCACAGGAGAGATTTCCGTGGAGCGACGACTAATTTTCTGGGACGGGAGCTGGACTACTTGAGAGGGAGTGTGAGGCACAGTAGCTAGCGAGGTGGGTTGGGGTCAGACTTTGAAGGACTTCGAACATCTTGCTAAGATTATTGGACGTTACCCTGCAGGCCACGGGGGGGGTAGGGGGGGCCTTAAAGGGCTTTAAACAAAAGGAGTGACCTGACAAGCTTCGTGTTTGAGGAAGACTCCTCTCCTGCCGCTTCCCATGGCTAAAGCCAAGCTCCTCCTCGTGAAAAGGCTCAGAAGGCTGGGGTGTCTGAAAGCAGCTCCCCGGCGGCCCCACCTCTGTCCTCGCCTCACATCACGACAGGACGCCCAGTGCTGAGGACCGAATTCTGATTCTGGGCCTGCTTCGAGTCCCCTGCATGCCTTGGACAAGAATGTGGGCCTCGGGTTCGTCATCTCTAAAACCAGTACCGACTCTGCCCACCTCCCAGAGTCTCTGTGCGGGTCTGAGCACAGAAGGAGGAGTATTTTCGATAGTAATTGGCTCTCTATATGTAAGAGCCGATTTTTAAAAATGAAAATGGAGTTCTCCATGAGTGTATAGGGTTCCTTTTTTCCACGTATTTCAGAGGTAAGGGGGTGGGTGGGCAGAGATTAACCAAAGAACTTAGATGCATAACCCATGGACACAGACAATAGTGTGGCGAAGGCCTGGGGAGAAGGGTGGAGAGGATCATCAATGAGGAGGAAAATGGGGACATGGGTAATAGTTTCCACAATAAAGATAAATTTATAAAAAGGAAAAGAAAACAGAGCTCTGTTGCTCAAAGGCAAATGGATATGTGAGCTTAATATTTGGGACAGGAATAGAGGTTGATAAACATCCACTCCAACTTCCCTCCACCTGCAAGACAGACACACAAAATTCAGAGGACATGCCTTCCCTCCCCCCACCCCCACTCCCCACACCTCTAACTGCTGCTGTCACACAGCCCATTGCAGTGAAAAGTAACCCAAAGGAAGGATTGGAGTCTTCAGAGGCCCTGGTCCTGCTGGTCTACCAGCTGGACTCTGTCCAAGGTGCTGACACAAGGTCCACACACAGGATGGGCTTCCTGGTCGACCAGGAGCGCTGCCCATAGTCCTGCCTCTCTTTGTGTTCTTTCCACACATTCCAGGAGAATTCCTGATGAGCCCAAATGTCAGGAATGCTCCATTTCCAAGCACACTGACTAGAGAAAGCGTTACAACCGCCTGCTGCTCTGAGCTCCCTCTCCCCCAGTAGATTTACGACTTGTAAATGCCATTGCCGGAGCCAAGCGCACAACACGAGGGCCCTGAGGGTTCCAACATGAACCGCGAACGAGAGGGAGAGCTTCCAGCCCCCCGTATCCCAATCTCAGGCCATTTAAGAGCTTGCCTTTCCCGGAGAGTCATCGATCAGACCTACCCAGACCCTGCCCCGAGCTTCACTCCCACCCCAGCTCTCCCAGCGCAAGGAAATGAACCGGGTTTCAGCGGCTGCAGCTGCTGCCCACAATCTACAGGCACTGCTGCCCGAGGAAGGGGGCGGGCGCTGGCTTTGGCTCTGTGTCGCGGGAGGTTTTAGATTTTCATTAAGCGAGAGCTGGCTGGTGACCAGAGGCCTTTCCATCACGGATATGTTCTGATTCTTCGACCCCGTTCCCGTGGCAGCACCGTAGCCCTGCCTGCCCTGTAAAACACGTCCGTGGTCCTGGAAACCTCTCCTGTTCCACCCTCCTCTTGCTCGGACTTTGCTCTGTTCTGCATCTTCGGGGCACATCCTTTCCTGAGATGTCTATGGCCAGAGCATGCCCATGGTGAGTGTAGCTTTACACATCAGTCGTTCTGAAATGGAGCGAGTCCCCTCCACTTGCCGCCTCTCCATCTCTTTGGTGGGTGAATGAGGGCATTGATACCCACCTCCTCGGTTACAGAGGAGACATTATGCATAAGCCGTGTTTTCTCCTGCCTGGCTTATCATGGGCGCTCAAGAAACACTTGCCTTTGTCTTTCTCTTCCAAGTCATTGAGTTCATTACGCAGCCCCTGCTTGTGTATTAATTTAGTAACACATATTTGCATGTTCCCCTTGGTCTTTTGTGTGTGTGATTTTTTTTCCCCCCTTAGAGGAATTGATTTCTTTAAAATGCCTGGATATTTGGTGGCCTTTTCAAATCCCAGAAATGACACAATGGGAGGGAGGAGCTCGCTGTCGTGCTGACGTGCAGAGCCGCGGCAGGTCACGGAGAACCTGGGAAATCATTCATTTTCTTCTGGCGACGGATTCCCTCTGTGCTGAGAGACCGTTTCTCCTGATGCCTCCAACTCCAAAGAGAAGCCCCTTCTCCAGCTGGAATGGAATGAATCGACTAATTTATAAGCCCAGGCTGTTGTCTGGGCTGGGGTTTCTGTCCTTTGAAGATGTCCAAAAGTAATGAAATAAGACTTCCAGCACCCGGCCCACACTAATCACGTCAGTGCTGCTGGGACACGTGGGACAGAGCGTTGGTTCCTTGCCTAGCGATGGGCACATGAAAAGGTCTCTGATTGGGGAATCGGCCAGCACAGGTTTCTAATTTAGGTCTTGCTAATAAATAGTTCAAGGTTTGACCTTGAGTAAGTCATTTCTATTTTTGTGGGCCACACTCTGTCCCTCCGTGCCCCATCAACCCCCACTGGCACTCCAGATTTTATGCTAATCGAGTCCTATTTCTTGCCTGGTGCTTGTCTCTCCATTTCTTCTGCCAACCTCAAACTCGGCAGTGTGGCTACTGCCCAACTTCAGGCCTGGGCCATCACTCACCTGGACGGCTGCAAGCCTCCCAGATCCTCCCATCTGTCCCAAGGCTCTCACCTCTCACGCACACTCCCCACCACTTCCTGGGCAATAATTCACAAAAGGCAACCTGGCCAGGTCCCTTCACTGCTTCAATCTCCCAGGGCTCCTTGGCGCCTGAGGATGAACCCGCAGATCCTTTTCCTTACCCTCAAGTGCCTTCAGAATTCATCCAGACTTTTTTTTTTTTTTTAGTCCTCACCTGAGGATATTTTTCCAATGACTTTAGAGAGTGGAAGCGACGGGGAGAGAGAGAGAAACATCGATGTGAGAGAGACTCATCGATTAGTTGCCTCCTGCATGTGCCCTTACCAGGGCTGAGGATCGAGCCTGCAACCGAGGTGCGTGCCCTTGACCAGAATCAAACCTGGGACCCTTCAGTCCACTGGCTAACGCTCTAGCCACGAAGCAACAGCAGCCAGGACCCCGAGACTGCTTTATACCCAGCTTATTTCCAGGCCATATCCCTGGTGCCCTGTATTGCTCCTTGCCTTTTTACATGAACCCTCCACCCCCCTCTTAACACAACCCATCTCTCCTTGTCCCAGCACGGCCCCAACCTCCGCCAAAAGGGAGGTGAAACGCGACCTGCTTGTAAAAGCCTCTCGGGGTAGTTTCAGACCAGCCTCCACCCCTCCCGAGAGCTGTTCCCATCAGTAATGCCCGTGCGGTTCCTAGACGTCAGGCCCAGTGAACAGCCTGCTGGTGCCCTGCACACCCTCAGGGTCTGCACACCCTCAGCTCAGTGCCCCACACGCCCCCAGGGGTCTGCACACCCTCAGCTCAGCGCCCCACACACCCTCAGGGGTCTGCACACCCTCAGCTCAGTGCCCCGCACACCCTCAGGGGTCTGCACACCCTCAGCTCAGTGCCCCGCACACCCCCAGGGGTCTGCACACCCTCAGCTCAGTGCCCTGCACACCCTCAGGGGTCTGCACACCCTCAGCTCAGTGCCCTGCACACCCCCAGGGGTCTGCACACCCTCAGCGCCCTGCACACCCTCAGGGGTCTGCCACACCCTCAGCTCAGTGCCCTGCACACCCTCAGCGCCCTGCACACCCTCAGGGGTCTGCCACACCCTCAGCTCAGTGCCCTGCACACCCTCAGCGCCCTGCACACCCTCAGGGGTCTGCCACACCCTCAGCTCAGTGCCCTGCACACCCTCAGCGCCCTGCACACCCTCAGGGGTCTGCCACACCCTCAGCTCAGTGCCCTGCACACCCCCAGGGGTCTGCACACCCTCAGGGGTCTGCACACCCTCAGCTCAGTGCCCTGCACACCCTCAGGGGTCTGCACACCCTCAGCTCAGCGCCCCGCACACCCCCAGGGGTCTGCCACACCCTCAGCTCAGTGCCCTGCACACCCTCAGCGCCCTGCACACCCTCAGGGATCTGTCACACTCTCAGTGCCCTGCCCGAGACAGACTCCTCCTGGGCCCAAACTGCCACGTTTAATCAAAGCCCCCACATCACAGTCTGCTGCCCCATCCACGCCTGATACGCTGTGACTGTTTACCAAGGACTGTCAATCCCAGCCCAGTACGCTGAGAGCCTCCCCAGTCAGCCGAGAGCTTTCTGAAGTTCACAGCCCCCTCCCTCTCCTGTCTCCCTGAGCACTTAGCCATGTGCTGTTAGCGCCCGTTAAATTGAGTTGAACTCTAATGACCCCTGAGAGCCAGAATCCCTGCAAGACAGACAGCCCTGCCCCCGGCCCCTGACATAACGCCTTCTCTGCCTGTGGAAGACAACAGGGTGTGTTATGACAATCACGACCTTGGAGTTTCGTCCTGACCTGGGGTGTGATCCCGGTTGCACAAGGTCCCTGAATCTTGGTGTTCACGCCTGCAAAATGGGCACAGTCCCTATCCTTGTGAATTCTTTCTGATGACTGGATGAGATAATGGCTGTTAGAGGGCTCAGCACACACAGGGACACAACAAATGTCACTGCTGCTCCTGTTACCCTCATTCTACACGAGGTGAGAGACCCAGAAATGTCAGGCGTCTCAGCAGAAGTGACTGGGGACAATGGCGGGAGGAACGCTGGGTCCCCTGGCTTCCTCCAGGCCCTCACAGCACGTGAGGCTCCCAGGGTCAGCCCTCTCCAGACAGAAGCCGAGTCCAATGCCTCTCCTTGGAGATGCCAAATAGCCCCCGGGAGGGGAGACGTGCACGCCTAAAGATACGCCTCTGCAGCTTTATGGCTCTGCTGGTTGCTCTGTGCTGAGGACGCCACCATTTCCTTCCATCTTCCCTGTTAAAGACTCATTTTCACACAGGCCACGCAGACCGCGCTGGTGCCTCGCCCCCAGAGACAGCCCGCTGCCCGTTTGCAAGCTCATTAACTTATATTTTCCTCATTAGGAGGAAGGGAGGGAAGAAGCTGCTCAAGCCGAGTGAGCCCGTGAGAAACTCCAGAGCCGTGCGGGGGCC
Organism: Corynorhinus townsendii; assembly: GCA_026230045.1. Classification (NCBI taxonomy): domain Eukaryota; kingdom Metazoa; phylum Chordata; class Mammalia; order Chiroptera; family Vespertilionidae; genus Corynorhinus; species Corynorhinus townsendii. Next base: position 55,920,260 of record JAPDVU010000010.1, read on the forward strand.
GGAGGGAGAGTGACCTTCCCGCAAGAGGACAGCCCCAAAGCAGCGACAGCACTCACGACAATAATGACACAAGCAATGACCTCGAGTGTAAACGGCATCCCACCACGACCTCTTGCAGTTCCCCCGAAGGTCCTGAAAGATGGCAGGGTGAGGAGAGGACTGAGAGCGGGTGGAGAGAGAGCTGGACTTGGGAGTCCAAACATCTGGGCTTGAGTCCTGTCCCCTCCACGGGAACGGGAACTTGAGCCTCAGAAAGGCTCAGTGATGGGACTCAGGTCTGACGGTCACGTCGGCACCTCTGTAACCTCCACACCACCATGCTGGCAGCTGCATTATGGGCAATGTGGTCTGAGCACCGCGGATTACAAAGCCTGTATGTCTGAAAGCACAGACATCATCTAATTATGTCCGTGGCCAGCCTCGTGGGAGACGGGGAGATACCTGGAACTGGCCAGTGGTGCAGGGCTTTTGGCTGAAATGAACTCAGGAAGGCACCCAGAACTGCCGTGGGTGAGATGAAGAAGGGTAAGAATCTGCCTGGTGACCCCGACCCCTGGATTTGCAGGCTCAGAGTTATGGGTTCATCACCCCCTTTCCCCTGCGTGGGCACGTGGAAGACTACATTTCCCATCCTCCCTTGCAGTTGGGTTGGGCACTGTGTGACAGATGCCAGGCCAATGGAATACGGGCAGAAGTGATGTAAGCCACTCTTGGGCCTGGCTACAAAGGTCTGTCATAAAGATCCCGCCCACAATGATGGGGAAGCCAGGAGCACACACCCCCCACCCCCCGACACACACACCTGATGGCACAGGTATGTGGCAGACGAGGTGCAGCATCAGGGACAGCTGCTAAAAGGAAGCACGTGCCCGCTCTGGTCTATGACAGAACGAGGAAATGTGTGTGTGTGAACCATTTAGAGGTGGAGGTGTACTTGTTACTGCAGCCTAGTCTAGCCTAGCCTGACTAATACACAAGGACCTGGAGGAAGGCATGAAGGAAGTGCCCGGGCAGTGGGTCCCACATAACCACTCTGCCCCATTCTCTCACCACGCCCTTCAGCATCTGACCCTATTCATCCTTCACGTTAGTATGCAAATGTCTTTCTTCCGAGAATTCCTCCCTGAGGCCGCCTGCCCAGTCATGCACCCAGGGACTGTGCATATGACGTGATCTGGTCACAGACATTCACATTGCAGACTCATTTCAAATGCAATCACACAGCCCTTTGTGCATCGTTTATAGACCAGCTCCAGGATGAGAATGACATGCCCTGTGTGTCAGGAGTCCGCCCTGTCCACCTGTCTGTCCCTGGCGCCAGCTCCCAGCCACATGCCCTTGCAGAGCAGAACTGAGTTGCAAATAAAAACTGCACAGGATCTTACTCGTAACTAGAGGCCCGATGCATGAAATTCATGCATGGGGGGGGGGGCGGGGGGAGACAGGGGCCCTCAGCCCAGCCTGCACCCTCTCACAATCCGGGACCTTTCAGGGGATGTCTGACTGCCGGTGTAGGCCTGATCGATCCTGTGGACATTCCTCTCGCAATCTGGGACCGCTGGCTCCTAACCGCTCGCCTGCCTGCCTGATTTCGCCCCCAAAACTCAAGGTTCTTCTTTTTTTAATATTTATACTTCTTTATTTTTTATTTTAAAATTCAAGCTTCTTGAGAACATGAGGCGTTTAACATTATTCCCTATTCCTTAGAGAGAGCTAAGCATGGTAAACACAGCAAATACTTAATACTCACGGCTTCTATACAAACACTTTCCAACCAGGAATGTTTTCATAGGCAGTCTCTAAAAACTTTAACTGGGAAACCTAAACGCAGAGTGCTCAGGTTTCAGGCATCAGGTGCTGTTAGCAGGGTTTCTATCCCAATTAAACTGATTCTGAGCTCTCAACAGTCTGGGCAAACTGCCCTTCACCGTCTCCCAAGTTTCTTATTCGTCACTATCCCATTTTCCTCCGCTTCAAACCAAGGTAACAAACGAATCCTTTAATTCTGCTCTTCCTCGCTGCAAGGGAACAGCAAACCTCAATCTAAACCATTCCCCGCCGGAAGTCAAGTCCAAATCCTGCGAGACTGAGGCCTGGAGGGCTGACTGTGCGCGTGCGCAATAGCAGGCTCACGTTCCAGCGTAGGCGCCCAGGCGTCCTCCACAATCCCACAATCCTCTGGCCGCATACTTCCGGTTTCTCTAGCTCCGCCTTCACTGGTGTTTCCTTCAGCGGCGTTGCAAAGTCCAGGGCCTCTGGTCGGAGCGGCTTTTTCTGTTTGGCGTTGATGGCTGTTTACTATCTGGAATCAGCGAGGTTTGGGGAGCGCTGCGCTGCCATGCACACGGCGGTCCCAAGCGCACACGTGAAACAGCCGCCCCTGCAGTCCACATCCGGTTCGCCAGGAGAAAGGTAGGTGCTGAGCCTTTTCCAATCGCATCTTCCTCGTCCTTCCCCAGCACACTCCAAACCCACTCCGGCCCAACCCCCCCCCCCCAACCACCACCCCCGCAGACCCTTAAGACCTTCCCCCCAGTTTTTTCCACGTTCCCCCATCCAACTCGCACCCCATCGCGTTGCCTAGGGGCGCCCCTAACCACTCCCTGGGGGGCGGGACCAGCCTGAGGGGGGAGGAGGGGAAGGCCGTGATGTTCTGGTCTCTGGTCGTTCTGGTCGCTGGCTTTTTATAGAGAGAGATAAATACGTTAAGTACACGTGTACATGCTTCATAGGAGAATTGTTCATAAAGTGCATATACTCATTCGAGGAAAACTTTATTCTTTTGCAAAAGTCGTCTGTATCGAGGTACAGCCCCCAGAACACCGGCGCACCCGGTGAAAGGGCTCATCGGGGCGCGTTTGGACAGGTTTGCCCACCTGGGTGGCCACCACCATGATGCTGAGGAAGGACATTGCAGCAGCTGCTGTTTCAGTCACCCTCAGCCCCAGCCCAGCCCCAGGCAACCACAGCTCTGCTTGCTTTTTTCTTACTTGATGTTGCTGGTGTTACAGATGTTCCTCCCCCTCCCCCGCTTCCCACCTCTGCCCAGGTCCCGCGGGCCCTCCCCCAGCCCTCACCACACTGCTGTGTGTCCATGGACTGTTCACATATGTTCTTAGGCTCATCCCTTCACCTGCTGTCACCCAGTCCCCCCACACCTCTTCCTGCTGTCAGTCTGTCCCATGCATCGAGGCCTCTGGTTCTAGTTGATTCCTCGGGTTATCTTGTTCATCAGATTCCACGTATAAGTGAGATCGTGTATACATTTCAGAATCAGCTTGGCAATTTCTATTTAAAAAAGGGACTTTTGCTTGAGGCTGACTCTGTAGGTCACCTTTGAAATCATTGATGACTTAATAATACTGAGTCTTCCATTTCTCCGACATTGGATACCTACTTCTCTCTCTCTCCATTTATTTGGGTCTCCTTTCATTTCCCTCAGCGATGCTTTGTTTTTGTCCATGTATTTGTCGTGAACGTATTTTGTTGTAGTTCGGCCTCGAAATGTGCCGTTTTTGATGCTATTTTATTTGGCACTAGAGGCCCGATGCACGAAATTCGTGCAGGAGGAGGCCTTCCTTCCCCCAGCTGCCGGCACCGGCCTCCCTCTGGCACCCGGGACCCGGGCTTCCCTCGCAGCCCCGGCTTCGTCCCGTCTAATTAGCATATTATGCTTTAATCATTAAACATGGCCTTCTCAAAAGTCCAAGGGCCCGTGATTTACCTGCAGGGTGTAGACATGCAATCAATGTTTGTGCCGTGGCCTCGTCTTCAGTGATTTTGCCTAAAGTCATTCATTCCTTCTAGAAGGTTTTTGGTGAATTCTTTTGGATTTCCGCTGTTCACCAGCGTGCCACGTGCAGATGAAGGCAGTCTCGTTTCTTCCTTCCCGATAGACGTGCTTCCAGCCCCGCCCCTCGCCGTCCGCACTGGCTGGGCTTCCAGTACAGTACTGGCCAACGCTGGCGGGCGCGGGCGCCCACCGTCCACCTCAGCTGGTGCCGTCAGCTGGGGACGCTTCAGACACGCCCTGTCCCGGGTTGACGAGTTTTACTTCTGTGTCTAGTCTGCTGAAACTTCTTCTCGTGAATCGCTGTGAAATGCCACTCAGTGTTTTCTCTGCCTCTCCTAAAGAAATCTTACCTTCCTCCTTGATTCTTAAAATATGGTAAGTTAATTGATTTCCATGTGTTAACCTTTGTGACTATTAATTCAACCTGAGATTCCCGGAACCCACCCGCTCGGGCCTGGCGTATTAGCCTTTGGCGTGCGTCGCGCTGTGAAAGAGTCGCTCTGTTGCTTCGCATCGGGAGTTGGTGTTTTCTTGATGAAAGCAGCCCCGTGTTGTTGTGATAGGTCCTCTTTTTCCCAATGTGTGACGCTTCCAATAAAGCCTGCTTTCCGGATATTAATAGAGCCAAGCCTCTCCAGCCTTCTTTAGAGCTTGGAAGACACAGACGTTTCCATTTTTAAAGGCTATGTGTCTTCATAGTTAGTTACTTTCTTGTAAGTAGCATATGATCAAATTTTGCTTTTTTAGACAGCCCAACAATTTGCCCGCTAATGGTGGTGTCTTTATCCATTTATTTTTTAATATATATTTCCATTGATTTCAGAGAAGAAGGGAGAGGAAGGGAGAGAGAGACAGAAGCATCAATGAGGAGAGCGAGTCACCGATTGGCTGCCTCCTGCACACCCCCCACTGGGGATGGAGCCTGCAACCCGGGCCTGTGCCCTGACCGGAAATCACCCGTGACCTCCTGGGTCATAGGTCTGTGGCTCAACCACTGAGCCACTGGCCGGGCCTCTAGCTGACTTTTGGATTTTTCTATTCCACTGAACTCTTTTCCCTTCTGGTTATGGGTCAGAATTTCCTGGTTTTGAACCTTCACTTTAGGAAAAAGGGTCACAGCTCTGTGGGTTTACGGTCCTGAGTGCTGCGTCTTGCTATGTTCCTTCAGAGAGTGGGTTTCTCCGCAGCGGGCTCTGTTACCTGCAGACTGTTTTGACTGTTTTTGCCTTCTGGGCTCTTTGGGGATGGGTGGAGGATGCTTTTCACTTCAGGCTTAAGTGAGCCCCATGGAGTCTCCTGGGCACCGTGGCGACTCCAGGCACCAACGAAGCGTCTGCAGGTCGGCAAGGCCCCTCCAACCACATGGCCCGGCGCTGCTCATTCCACCTCCTCGCCCTACACCGAGGCCTGTTGGGATGAGGCCGGTGTTGGGGGACCATGCAGTTCTCGGGGTGTCTCCTCCACACAGCCCCTTCTCCCTGTGTGTCTGTCCCACAAATCCCGCTACCTCGGCCTCCCAGATGCCGACCTCTGTCCACAGGCCTCGGTCACGTTTATGGGCTCTGCTCCGGCCCCCTCCCAGGGCGCCAATCCTGACGCCGCCTGCGGGCAGAGGTCCTCACCACCTCTGCTCCTTCCTCTGGGGCCGCTGTTCCGCACGGCCCCGGCCTGGATGTCTGACGAGCTGTTTCCTTTCGTGGCGGTGCTGTCGGCTCATCTTTTAATGACAGGAAGGCAGTCCCCGACCTGCTTGCTCCCTCGGGACTGGAGCCAAAACGGGGGTCTGGTCCTCCATCGTCACTGTGTCACATGTCCCCCGAAGACCTGGATGGCCATCGCGCCCTGAGCCCCTGAGATTAGTGAGAGGCTCCTGCACCAGGTGCGCCAATTGGTGCCACCAGACTCGGGACGAGGGCTCCAGGTTCCAGGCCCACGCCAGCGACTGTCCCGCTGCGACCAATCAGCTCGCACCTGGCGCCCAAGCAGGGCCCACGTCTGCCCGGGGCACGGCCACTGTAACGCGTGTGGTTCCCAGCCAGGTTGCCCGTTGCTGTGGTCACGCGGAAACCGCCTGAGCTGTGAGCGGCCGCACCTGGACACAGCCTGGCCTGCGTGTGACCCCAGCCGGAAGCACGCTGCCCCGGCACCTCGGCACGGGCTCTCGGCTTCCTCTCTTAGCTGCTTCCCGCCTCTTCTCCACGCTTCAGTCCAGAGTCTCTCTCAGTCCAGAAAGCACCGCCTGCACATCTGCGGAGCCCGCCCCCACCCCGCGGCCCATTTCAGAAGTTCTGTCCATTCCTGACCCCTGCTCTCCAGGGAAAGCATCACATTCCACTTGCGGAGGCACAGAAGAGTTCCTCTGTCCTCACTCAGGTGAGGATTCACAGCCCTGGCCGGTGTGGCTCAGTGGACAGAGCGTCGGCCTGCGGACTGAAGGGTCCCGGGTTTGATTCTGGTCAAGAGCGTGTACCTTGGTTGTGGGCTCCCTCCCGGCCCAGGCCTTGGATGAGGCTCGTGCGGGAGGCAGCCAACCAATGCGTTCCTGTCACATTGGTATTTCTCTCTGGCTTTCCCTCTCTTCCACTCTCTCTAAAAATCAAAGGAAAAATAAGGCAGAGGTCAGGGCTCACAAGCAAGCACCGAGTCCCTGCGATGCCTCACGCACGCCGGGCACACGCACGTGCGGCGGCCGCGGCGGTCACGAGCTCCGGGCAGTGGCACTTAGCCGACGAAGATAAAGGACTCGAGGCCGGCGACTTGTCTCACTTAAGTGGCTGCGATGCTTATCGTTTCTCCCTGATGTATGGCCCCGGAGCGCGGTCTGCGGGCAGACGGCCCTTTGCTGTGTGACCTTGGGGAATTCCTCAGGTTCAGTACGCTGCTACTTCTCCTACAAAACGCAGCTGCTTTTGCACGTGCTGATATGCTGCACTGAGGACACAAACGGGGGTATGTCCGAGTGCTGGCGGACCTCCAGATGCGGGGTAGGTGCCCGTGAGGGCTGGTCCCCTTCCTGCAGCCCTTCCTGTTCCTTTGGCGCCTCCAGGACAGGGCGGGGGGGGGGGGGAGGGGAGGCTCAGTGACCTGTTTTCCTTGCAGACCCCAGTGCCCCCTGGAGCGTAAGGAGACAGGGCCGGCTGGTGGCATGGGTCACGGGCCAGGAGCTCACTCAGAGTCTCCCGGCGGGTGCGGGCCCAGGTCGGGGACTTGAGCCCCTGAGACGCTGCACAGCCCGGGGCTCGGCCTCGCGCTCTGAAGCCAGGGCTGCAGCCCGGCCCCCACCCCTCGCCTGTGGCCTCCAGCACGTTTCCGAAGGTTCCGTGGTTTTGCTTCCCCGACAGCCCCACGTGGCTGCTGGTTCTCCTCCTGAGGTTCATGGAAGGTCCACGGGGCCGTAGGCCCGGGTCCCGGTGGCCAGCGCAGAGCAGGAACCTCCACACAGGCCAGCCTCGCAGCCACGCCAGCCGCTGGGCCGAGTGACAGGCCCGGAGCGGCGCGTGGGCCCTGAGCTGGAACCAGCGGAACAAAGTCCTTTATCTCCCGGCGCAGCTGTGTCGGCTCCAGCGGCTCCTGGGCCCTTTCTGCCCGTGGTCGGGAGGACGGACCACGAAGCCATGAGCCTGATGTGGAGACCCTGGCCCCTGAGACGGCATCTGCCCCCATCTTTGTGACAACCTGGGGGGCCTCAGTAGAGAGGCACCAGGTATGCCCGGGCCCCGCACACCTGGCCTGTCCACGCCCATCCCCCCTGAACGTCACCACGCCCGGAGCACCTGGAGCCCCTGAAGCAGAAACAGCGCTTCCTCTGGGAATGCCTGTAGGCAGGTGCCCCTCTGCCCGCCCTGGCTCAGCTCCCTCCGTGGGGTGGAGGCTGACATGCTGTTCCCCACTTGGCTAGCAACCTGGCGAGTCGGGGAGGCTTGTGAGCGGCCTCCTTGCACAGAGAGGCCTTGCTTCCTGGGACTCGCTCGGCCCACGGCAATGATCGTCGCCGACATGTGCCCGGCCCCCCGCGTCACCCCTCCCCCCCCCCCCCCCCGCCCCGGCCCAGAAACTGTGGCTATGCCTCGCATACGCATTGCATCTTATTCCTCACCACAAGGACTCAGAGGTTTTTAGTAAATTCCAGGAGCTGGGTGCAGAGGCATGAGAGCTGACCTCTGACCCCGGAGGAGGCTGGCATCTGGCTGCAGCCAAGGTCCTGCCCACCCCAATGGGGGTGAGGAGTGGCTCCCAGGCAGCCGGTGTGGGCAGGCTGGGCAAGGACCCAGGTTAAAAACAAGGTGGTAGCATTTGCATGTGAGGCAAGCCCACCCTACAGACCCCGCTCTCCCCACCACGGGTGCCGACTCTCAGACACAACCTGACCCCGTGGGATCAGCCCCACAGGGGGAGCCGGAGCTGGGCGGACCCCAGAGTGGAACCCTCCCACTCCAACATGGGGCCCACGCCCCTGACTCTGCAGAGAACCTGGCAGCTACCCTGCCTCTCTGGCCCCACAGCCTGAGTTGGTCAGTATCCAGGGAGGGGAGAGCTGGCCGGAGCAGGTACCCCTCTCCAGCATCCTCCCCTGCACCCTGTCCAGCATCCTCCCCTGCACCCTCTCCAGCATCCTCCCCTGCACCCTGTCCAGCACCCTCCCCTGCACCCTGTCCAGCATCCTCCCCTGCACCCTCTCCAGCATCCTCCCCTGCACCCTGTCCAGCACCCTCCCCTGCACCCTGTCCAGCATCCTCCCCTGCACCCTCTCCAGCATCCGCCCCTGCACCCTGTCCAGCATCCTCCCCTGCACCCTCTCCAGCATCCTCCCCTGCACCCTCTCCAGCATCCGCCCCTGCACCCTCTCCAGCATCCTCCCCTGCACCCTGTCCAGCACCCTCCCCTGCACCCTGTCCAGCATCCTCCCCTGCACCCTCTCCAGCATCCGCCCCTGCACCCTGTCCAGCATCCTCCCCTGCACCCTCTCCAGCATCCTCCCCTGCACCCTCTCCAGCATCCGCCCCTGCACCCTCTCCAGCATCCGCCCCTGCACCCTCTCCAGCATCCGCCCCTGCACCCTCTCCAGCATCCTCCCCTGCACCCTCTCCAGCATCCTCCCCTGCACCCTCTCCAGCATCCCCCCCTGCACCCTGTCCAGCATCCTCCCCTGCACCCTCTCCAGCATCCTCCCCTGCACCCTCTCCAGCATCCTCCCCTGCACCCTCTCCAGCATCTGCCCCTGCACCCTCTCCAGCATCCCCCCCTGCACCCTGTCCAGCATCCTCCCCTGCACCCTCTCCAGCATCCTCCCCTGCACCCTCTCCAGCATCCTCCCCTGCACCCTCTCCAGCATCCGCCCCTGCACCCTCTCCAGCATCCTCCCCTGCACCCTGTCCAGCATCCTCCCCTGCATCTTCCCCTGCACCCTCCCAGCATCCTCCCTGCACCCTCTCCAACATCCTCGCCTGTGCATTTGTGATATGAAGCAGGCCTGCAGGGAAGCCAGCAGGGTGACAGAGAAAGATGAAGACAAATGCACTGAGAGAAACAAACGGCAGAGGACAGGCCCTATGAAAACACTCGAGTTCACGTCCTGCGGGAGGTCTGGGGGGGTGTTATGCCCATAAAACTCAGAGCCGGCGTGCCTGGGGGACGCGGCCGAGCCCAGCGAGCAGCTGGCTGTAACAGGACGCACCTGGTGGGAGAACAGCAGCGGGTGGGAAAGCAGCCGTGTCTCCACGAGAGCAAGGGGCACGCACCTGGGCTTCTAGGTACACAGGGAGGTCAAGGACGGAGACGTGGGTCCCAGGAGGCCGGCGGCCGGACACAAACCCGGGGGAAGTGGAGGGGGTGGGGGGAGCACGGCTACACAGCACGAACCTCGGGCCGGGAGGACTGGGCCCTGACCTGAGGGCCTCTGCCAGCCCCAGGCAGGAAGAAGGGAGAGAGATCCCGTGAAGCAGGTTACCATCAAGTTGCATGACACCTAAGAGTTAAAAAATCTTAGAGCCCGGCCAGCGTGGCTCGGTGATTGAACTTCGACCTATGAACCAGGAGGTCACGCTTTGATTCTGGTCAGGACACGGGCCCGGGTTGCGGGCTCCATCCCCAGTGTGGGGCGTGCAGGAGGCAGCCGACCCGTGATTCTCTCTCACCATTGATGTTTCTCTCTCTCCCCCCCTCCCTTCCTCTCTGAAATCAATAAAAATAAATTTTTTAAAAAATCTTAGAAACGTTCAGAGAAGGGAAAAGGTCACCTGCAAAGAAAGGGACCAAAGCTGGCCTCCTCGGCCATCGCGCACGCAAATATGGCCGCGCCCTGCGATCCCTGCGGAAGCCTGGCCACACGCCTGGATCGTGGGCAGGCGCGCGGAGTTAATTTCCCATGGGCTCCCCTCGGCAAGTGGCCTGAGGGTGTGCTCCAGGGAGAGGAGGGGCGGTCACAAGGGGGGGGCGCGGGGGGCGGACGACGGACCTGGAGCCGGCAGTGCGGAGGGAGAAGCGGAGGTGGGTCACACGTCTGAGTCCCGGACTTCGTTGACTCTGGGAAGATCTGTCTCGATGTGAGAGAAAGCCCTTACGTTCTTTTTACGAAAAAAAATATTTTTTATTGATTTCAGAGAGGAAGGGAGAGGGGGAGAGAGAGAAACGTGGATGAGAAACATCCATCCGCTGCCTCCTGCACGCCCCCTACTGGGAATCGAACCTGCGGCCTCAGTGCACGGGAGGACGCCCACCACTGAGCCGCACCGGCCGGACAAAACGCTCACATTTTCCTTGCGGGTCCCGGGGTGACAGGTGCACACGTCTGCGACACACCAGCTGTATGTTGCATGGCGTGCCCTCCACCCAAAGCCAAATCTCCTTTGTTCCCGCGCACTTGACCCCCTTACCCCCCACCCCGCTCCCCTCTGGCAGCACCACCCACCGGCCGGCGGTGACGGAGTGCTCACTGGCTTGTCCGCGTGCTGCTCTCAGGCTCCCGCCCGCCTGTGAGGAAGCCCGCGGCTCCTCAGCTTGTCGCCTGGGAGCGGACGCGGGGTCTGTCGCTGCATCGGGAGCCTCTCTTTTCTAGGCGGCGTGCGGTATGTTGCCGACGTGGAGGCAGGAACCTGCATCAGGTAGAGAACAGGAAGCCGCCGGACAGCGTGTGCGTGAGGGTCCATGCCATGCAGGGTCAGGGCCGGCCGACCACGGCCACAACCCCAGGTCTCGGGCTCGGCTCCCGGGGGTTTTCTCGCGGCCAGGAGTCGCCGAGCGTCCTAGCTCAGAGGGTGAAGTTCCCCATGGGGACCCGGCTCCCCCCCACCCCCACCCGTCTGTGGCTCTCCCCGTCCAGGTCCCCTGAGTCCTTGCCATTCCCCCAGAGCACAGTGGACACCTGATGACCAGGGTGGCCTCCAGGTTGTGAGAGAAAATGCATTTCCCTGTGTCAGCCGCCGGGCTGGGCCTTGTGATGGCAGCCCGGCAAACGGGCTCGGCCTGGAGCACGTGGTGGTCCCGGCCCCTCCGGGGCTGGGGGGTGGAAGCCGGAAGCTGGGGAGGGCAGTGGGCAGGAGAGCGCCTCCTGCGGAGCGAGGCTCTGGCCCTCCGCGCTCCTCTGGATTTTATCTTGAAAATGGGATGTAAACACGCAGGAGGCAGCGAATCGGAACGCCCGCCTCGGCTTTTCCGAAGGGGCTTGGAAACCAGATCAAAGTTAGGAGGCGCGTGTTCGCACCGCGGGGGAGCCTTACAACACGCAGGCGGGAGGCGGGTTCCCCCAGGCTGAGCAAATGGCCGCCGATGTACCTGGCCCTGCTGTGTGCTGTCCGCTGACGGGCTCGGACCTGCCCGCACCTGCCTGTGTCCCAGTGTCCGTCCCATCCCGGGACAAGCGTCTAAAAGAACCCTCTGCTGAGACTCACCAGGAGACGCACAGGTTATTAGTGGCTGGAGGACATTCCAGTCCGAACTCCAGTCCTCAAGGGGAGACTCTCACACCGAGAGCAAACAGCGAGCTGGGGGAGTGCTCCGGCCTCTGTCTGGACAAGGGCTGGCGGGCTACTGAGCTGGCGACAAACTGTTATCAGACGCACAGACTGACGGGTAATCCCCGCGGAACCATGCACAGGCCACCACCCGACAGCCACCCACGGGTTTGAACAAGTGGCCAGCGTGCCAGTGGAAGGCGGTGACACTCATCGACAATGGAACGCCTGCTGGTTTGAGCAGGAACTCGGGGCTTCCCCACCAACGGTAAAAATACAAAAACACACTATTGCCCCATGATCGGCACGAGGGCCCACCCGCCTGGCAGGCCCGGGGCAGTAGATGCGCAAATGACCTGCAGATGACGTCGACGCTCACGGGGAAGTGCACATCGGAGAACAGGCTTCCTCTTTGATCCCGAGAGTCCAGCGGAGAAGCTGATCCTGAAGACACAGCCAGGGCTGGGCACCAACATGTGTGTTCAAAGGCGTGTGTTACAGGGATTTCATTCATTCATGCACTCATTCATTTATTCACCATTCACTCAGGACATACAGAGAGAGGACCCACTGTGCATCAGAGCTGTGCAGACGTGAGGCAAAGGGGCACGTGGACACGACAGACATGGAACCAGTCGCCGCCACAGGAATATCCAGTCGCCACGCACAAGTGTGTGGGGTGGGTGGGATGCAGTCCAGGCGAGATGGACCATCCACGGAGCCTGGCTGGGGAGTGGGGGAATCCCTGAGGGAACTGGCCGGGGCCTGAGAGGCAGCCTGTGCAGGGGGAGGGGCAAGAGAGAGGGTCCGATGGGGGTCCCGCTCGTCACTAAGGAAGTAGGAGGAGGCCAGGAAGGGCCATCTCATTCCTTCTGGAGACAGTGGGCTGCAGGGAGGCCGCTGAGGCAGGGCCGTGAGGAGCCTGTGGGATCCATGACAGGAGGGAAGGACTCCCAGACCCCGTGGGGGTGGGGACCAGGAGGCCGGGGCAAGGCAGAGCCCTGTGGCAGGAAACACGATGAGCGATGCGCCCACTTCATAGGAGAACGCCGTGGCCATTGTTAATGCAGCCAAAAAACAAATACTGTGTGTGCATGCATGTGCGTGCCTGTGGGCATGCTTTGTATGTGTGCATGCATGTGAGTGCATGCATGTGAGTGTGCACACGTGTACGTGTGTGTGCACCCAGAGGGTCCTGCTTTTGATGCTGTGAGAGGAGAGGGAAGCGAGCAGCAGAGGCGAGAAGAACGCCCACTCCCAGTTGCGGGTGTTTATCTCTGCAGCGTGCAATTACGGGTAATTTTCCCCTTCCATTGTTTGTCTCCCAAGTGTTCTGCATTGAACAAATATTGACTGAGTGATTTTTAAAATGTGTTACAAAAAGATAAAAGCTACTCACAAAGGCTTCCAGTCCCCACTTTGCCGGGTCCAGCGACCCGGCTGTCTGGCCTCCCCACGGTGGGCAGGCGGTGGCAGGCTGCTCTCCACCTGTCCACCAGGTGTCCTGGTCCTGTGAGCTGACGGGGCTGCTGGCCTGACCGCTCCCCGCATGGCCGTCCACTCTCCCGGGGGCGGGAGCCCAGCGAGGAGGAGGCGGTGCAGGCCTGGACCAACCAGGGAGCTCAGGCGGGGCAGGGGTGCGGTGGGGCCGTGCACGCGGTCGGTCGGGGCTGGTGACCAGACACGAGACAAGAAGCCCTGGGCTAGGGAGAGGGGAGCCGGGTCCTGCTGGGGAGGCCTTGGCAGGGCTGGGCGGCCTGGGAAAGGAGGCGCGTTTGGGGCCGAGGGGAGGACAGCGGAGCAAGGCATGGGAGTAGGATCCAGTGCTGGCAGTGACCGCAGTGCGGGGCGAAAACCGTCCCAGCTAAATGCTAGTCTCTAGATAATGGCGGGGAAGGGGTGGGGTCAGGACACACCTGTGTGCCAGTGCCCAGGCCTCTGACCAGTGCGGGCACAGTGACGGGGGAGTGTGCGTAGCCCCCAGGGGAGGCATGGCTCATTTTGCTTGAGGTGGAGGGGCCTTGGCCAGGACCGCCCCCCCTGACGCCAGGGTTTTCGGGTCGGGTGGATGAGCAGGGCCCACCAGGGCCCGTCCCCAAGGACAGGAGGTCCGGGGCTGATGACAGGTGACTTCTTGACCGCATGGGAGCTCCAGGGCCAAGCAGAGTGGCCTGGGGAGCAGGGGCAGTGGGGGTGCAGAGCAGGCTCTGTACAAGATGAGTGTCCTGGGGGGAAGGGCTGACACTTCAGGGAGTGGCCCCTGGGACCGCCAGGGAGGCAGGGAGCTCGGGGCCTAGCGTGGGGCCACAGGGGCATCAAGGGTAGGATCCTCGCAGGCGAGCTGCTGGCCTCTCGGGACGGTGCCATGCCCAGGAGCAAGGCTGACGTCGGGCACACCCTGGAGCATGCCAGCAGCCTCAGAAAAGGCCGCTGTGGTGGCGGTGGTGGGCACAGGGCTGCTGAGGGCGTCACTGGGAGGGCAGTGAGGATGGTGAGCTCCAAGGCTGAGACCCGAGCCTGCCGCTGGCTGTGCCCCGGCGGGGCGGGAGCAGGAGTTCCAGAGAGGACGCATCCACGAAGGAGGTGGATCTGCTCAGTGGTAGGGGCAGGCAGCACTTAATGGCAAACGAGACAATAAAACATGTAATTAGCAGATGCACAGCTCTGGCTGCGGGACTGCAGGGAAAGGCACTCGCATGCCACAGTGTTAGCAGACAGCTGTGGGGAGCTGGTGGGGGGCTGGCAGTGCCGCAGGCACCTGGGAGGGGCCCGGCTCTGGACTTACACAGACTGATGCTAATCCTGGCTCGGGCTTGTGACCAAGGGCCACGTGACTCAGTGTGTCATGTTTTTATCTAAAAAGTGGGGCTATTAATTGTGGCTGTGAGGCTTAAATGAGATGAAGAGTGGTAAGCATTCAGCATACTGGTTGGCTGAAGTGCTTAATGCTGTCATTGTTAATACTATCATCATCACCATCACCATCACCACCACCATCATTACCACCACCACCATCATCAACACCATCATCATCACCATCATCATTACCATCACCATCATCATTACCATCACCACCACCTTTATCACCACCACCACCATCATCACCATCATCACTATCACCACCACCATCACCACCACCATCATCACCACCTTTATCACCACCATCACCACCACCATCATCACCACCTTTATCACCACCATCACCACCACCATCACCACCATCATCACCATCACCATCATCACCATCACCATCACCATCATTACCATCACCACCACCATCATCACCACCTTTATCACCATCACCACCATCATCACCACCACCATCATCATCATCACCACCATCACCACCGTCATCACCATCATCACTATCACCACCACCATCATCACCACCATCATCACCACCTTTATCACCATCACCATCATCACTATCACCATCATCATCATCACCACCATCACCACCATCATCATCACCATCATTACCATCATCACCACCTTTATCACCATCACCACCATCATCACCACCATCACCATCATCATCATCACCACCATCACCACCATCATCATCACCATCATTACCATCATCACCACCTTTATCACCATCACCACCATCATCATCACCATCACCATCATCATCACCATTATCATCATTACCACCATCATCACCATCATCATTATTGTCTTATTATTCTTTTATTTTCCTCTTTTGTTAATAAAGTATAATTGACATGTAACGATATTATAAGTGTACAAGGCAATAATTTAATATCTGTAGACCTTGAGACATGATTATCCCAATAAGTCTAGTTAATATCCATCACCATGCACCTTTACAGAAGTATTTGTTTTGTGATGAGAACTTTCAAGATCTGTTCCTTGCAGCTTTCAAATATGAAATACAGTATCAGGAACCAGAGTTGCCAGAACGGATCCACCCTGTGGGGTGAGGACGCGGCATGGGGAAGGTCACAAACTGGGGGGTCGGTGCTGTCCCAGTGGACCCACGCTGACCTCGGGTCGGAACTCAGGGACACCGGAACCAGCTGTGCTGAACGAAACCTGTGCTGTTTCATCTGCTCAGCAATCCTCTGCACCGGGTGCGTGGAGGCGATGCGTGTGCTGGCGGGAGCGTCCCTGCGGCTGCGAGGCCCCTGGTGGGCTGTGGTGTGGGGTCGCTTCTCCCTCTGCCACCTACTGGCTGGGTGGCCTCGAGCACACCTTCCCCGTCTGTGCCACCGTCCCCACCTGCAGCACCAGCACAGGGCAGGGGCCCTCACGCACCGCGGCCAGCCCTCCACCCCAGGAGGTCCTTCCTGCTCACGTCTGGACCCTCTGCCCACGTTCTCAGCAAAGCAGCGAAGGCCACGTGTCCACGTCCCCTGGGCCCTGCTGACCTCCACTGACCCCTCCCGGGCAGGCACCAGGCTCCTCCCTCCCCCTGGCCTGACCCTGTGACCCTGCCCCGCCACCTCCTTCCCTGCCCCCCCTCCCCCCCTCCCCCCGTTACCCATGATTAGATACACGTGTTCACTTCTTGTCAAGGAGCCACACACTGGGCCGTGATGCGGAGGGAAAGTGCTTTTCAGTGCTCACCACGGAGAGGAGGCGGCCGGGCGGTGAGGAACCGCTCCGGGCCAGGCAGGCCCTGTCACCGTCTCCGTTTGCCGGGTAGTGTAGGCCTGCTGGCCGCTGGAGCAGACAGCACCGCGGTGGCACTGCAGCCTCATGCTTGGTCATTACCAGGGGAGCCACGCAGGGGGTGTGGGCGGGGGAGCCTGGGCCAGGAGGCAGGTGGTACGCCCGCCCCCCAGCGACCTCCTCTCCACGTGACCCTCGGCCGTGGGTTTGGTTTGCAGGGTGACCCCTGTCCCCCTCCAGCCCCCCTCCTGGTCTGTGAAGGGGTGTGGACCAGTCTGTTTCCACAGCCACTGCTGGGGGGAGGGGAGGGGAGGGGAGGGGTGGGGGGACAGGGGGCGACAGGCTGAGTGACCCTGCTCCCCCCGCACCTGCTCTCTGGCCGGTCCCCCTGGTCCCCAGATCGGCCTGAAGGCGAAGCTGCCTTTCCCGGAGCAGAGGGGGGCCTGGCCGGTCCCCGCCAGCCTAGGCACAGGGAAGAAGGACCCGTCCCCAGCCCGGTGCCCCTGCCCCCGCCACCACCCCTTCAACCCACTCACGCGGTGTGCCCTGAGCAGTGGCTGGACCAGTCCCAGGCCTTGTCGGGGTGAGTCCAAAGCAAATCAGGCTCCAGCGTCGCCTCTTTCTTCAGTGCCCAGCACCTGGGGTCCCTTCCACAGTGCCCTGCCCTCTGTGTCCCTGCGCCCCAGTTCCAGCGGCTCAGGGAGCTCACAGCTGGTCTCTGCCCTGTGAGCTCGAGGGACAGCGAGCTCTGCTCAGACCCCGCTCTCAGGTCGCGGTGGGCAGTGGCATTCGCGGGCCTCACCCCAGACGCTCCCCTCCCTCGGGGACTGCGTTCCGCCCACCGGGGACTGCCCCCTTTTTCTGACCGGTGTTGCGGCGGCCGGTGGCCAGAAGGCTAAGCCTGTGTCATCTGTCGTATCGGGGTCAGACGAGCGCACCCCCTCCCTGCCCGGACTTGGAGGACAGTGTTTATTAGCTGCATTTTCGCTGAGGACCCAGGTGACGCAGGTGAAATGCAGAACCGGAGGGTCCGGGGGCGAGCGGCCTGAGCTCCGAGGTGGCTGTGGCACTTACCTCCCTGCCACCCACCTGGAGGTGCTTTCTGTGGCCGGGAATTAGCTGCAGCTCCCGGGGCTCCCGAGAGTGAATCGATACAATGTTCACTTTCGCATTTGACTTCCCGTGGATTCATCATTGTTGCAAACCTCAATAGTGTGTTTCTTTTCATTGTTGAGTAGTATCCATTGTATGAACATACCACAGCGTTGAGGATCTATTCATATATATATATATATATATATATATATATATATATATATATATAATTGATTTCAGAGAGGAAGAAAGAGGGAGAGAGATAGAAACATCCTTGATGAGAGAGAATCTTTGATCGGCTGCCTGCTGCACGCCCCACACTGGGGATCAAGCCCATAACCTGGGCATGTGCCCTGACTGGGAATGGAATTGTGACCTTCTGGTTCATAGGTCGATGCTCAACCACTGAGCCACCTGGCTAGGCTAAGATCTATTTAATTAAGGGTGTGACAAAATAATATGCGAAGTATGGGCTCTCCAAGGTCACACACGGCGTGGGGTGCCGGGGGCGGGGGCTGGGGGCTTGCAGTCTGTCTGAGGGCACTGGCACTGGTGAAGAGCCAGGTGGTCCCTGCTACCTGAGGCTGTTCTGTGACCTGGGCCGGCGGCACCTGTCCCTCCTGGGGCCAGGCCCCGGGCAGTGTCTGAGCTCGAGCCCCTGGGGGAGGAGGCAGGAGGACAGTGAGCGGCTCGGCCCCCACTTATCCAATAAGCGCAGTGCCGAAGGCGCCATTCAATACAAGTCTGTCGCCTCAGCGCGGGGCTGTGCGGGAGCCGAGAAATGGATTTCCAGACCAGACACCTCTGTCGGGGTGAGCACCTCCTGGGCAGACGGGAAATGGGGTTTGCATTGGATTTGGCCCGAAGGCATCACGGACGGCTGGGTGGCGGCTCTCTGCCAGCCAAGGAGGACAGAGCCTCCCCCGGAGGCCCTGCCCCCGGCCACCCCCAGGCCTGGGCCTCCCTCAGGAGCGTGGCGAGGCCACCTGCTCTCTGACCGCAGCAGGGGCGCTGCCGTCCTGGTCGTCACTCTCAGACATGCCCACACCCACCCAGAGCTCATGGGGACAGGGGCACTGCCACTCCTGAGGACACACTCAGACCAGCTGGGCACGGGGCCCTCTGTGAGACAGAGCTGCAGACAGCCTGGCCCAAGACTCCATGGAGTCTACGGACAGAGGAGAAGGTGCCAGGTTGGGGGTAGAGCTTCTGCCCCTTTGCCAGGGGCTCTGACAGCGCTGCTGCCCGGGGCCTTATTTCCACCAAAGTGGGCAGCTGAGCCCCTGACCAGGTCTCCCTCCACGTCTCCTTAGACAGAACTGGGCTGTGCTCTGCTCCCTGGACCGGGTCAGGACTAGGAGCTGCCCACCTCCCTGGGCCTTAAGCTCCCACTAGGAGGCGCTGTCAGGTATTGGCCTGCAGCTAGGAGGCGCTGTCGGGTCACAGTTCAGAACCACATCTGGCAGAGACAGGTCTGAACGGAGTCTGTGGTTTCCTGGCTGGGACCCTCCACAAGCCACCTACCTGCTGCGAGGCTGTTTCCTCACCTGTGAAAGGAGGACTATCAATAGAACCGAAATACACCCCTCCCGCCCAGTGGACCGAAGTGGCTGGAGCTGCCCACAGGAGGTGGCGCCTGGGACTCGGTGGGTTTCCTTGCTGTGGGACGTTGGGGCCCTGGCCCATGACTCACGCCCAGTGACCTGGGCTAAGCGGTCTGCACTCAGCACGGCTATGAGGACGGGGGGGGGGGGGGGGGGGAAGAAGGGGGATGGGGAGGGGGGGTCCGGCTGCACCGCGTCCTTTGCTGCACAAGGCCACCCCAGGTGTGGGCCCTGCAGGTGGTGCCGGGGTGGGGCTGGCCCTCCCAGGGGGACACAGGTGGTGGCGCTGGCACGGGGATGAGCTGGAAAGGGCAGGGAAAGCCAAGAGGCCAGCTCACGGACCAGAGACATGAATCAGCGCTGTCTCCCTCCACGGTCGTCTTGAAGAGCTGAGCCTGGTATCAAAGGGACAAAGTCAACCTCAGCGAGGCGGACCCTCACCCAGGCACCATGTTGGAGAAGAAAAGAGGAAGCGGGCCCAGTCGGCAGCTTCCCCACCCCCTGGGCAGTCCCCCCCGGAGCAGGGAGCCGCGGAGCTGAGCTGCATGAGGTCCCCAGGCTTCACAGTGACCGCTGCGGCCTTCATAAGCGGCGGGAGGCTGAGCTGAGCGGGAAGTCAGGTCTGATCAGGCCTGTCTCATCCCCACTTCAGCGACAAGAGGAATGTCATGTCACGGTTTCGGGAAGGGAAACCCCGCGGCCCCGGGAAGCTGCTCCCCGCGCAGGGCCCGGGAGAAAGTGTGTCTCCTTCCAGACAGCCCGGCTGCAGGGGCATCGCAGGAGAGCCCGGGGCGCCGGCCCGAGGACGCCTGCTGCTCCGCCTGGGCCTGAAGGAACCGCCCACGGCGATCGTCAGCAGGACGTGTGAAGCCTCCGCACGCTGCACAGGGCAGCCTGCAGCCGGGGCCTGAGGCACAGGCATGGCGGGCGGGAAGGGAGCAGGCGGAGGGTGAGGGGCAGGCAGGCTCGGGCTTAATAAGGCCCCTTGACCCACCTGACCCGACGGGACCTGGGGCCTGCGGGGAGGGGGCTGCAGGCCTGGTCACCTCTCCATCGGACAGCTTGCTGCGATATGGGTGGGTGGGGTGGGGGAGGGTGAGTAATTCATATGGTTTAAGAGAAGAAAAAGATGCTGTGGTGTGTCGTGTGAGTGTGTCTGTGTGTGAGTCTGTGGTTGTGTGTCCATGAGTGTGTGTGTGTGAGTGTGTGTGTCTGTGTGTGTGGCTGTGTCTGTGTGTGTGTCTGTGTGGTTGTGTGTCTGTGTGTGTGAGAGTGTGTGTGTCTCTGGTTGTGTGTGTGAGTGTGTGTGTGTGTGTGTGAGTGTGTGTGTCTGTGTGGTTGTGTGTGTGTGTGAGAGTGTGTGTGTGTCTGGTTGTGTGTCCGTGAGTGTGTGTGTGTGTGTGTGTGAGTGTGTGTGTCTCTGGTTGTGTGTCCGTGAGTGTGTGTGTGTGTCTGTGTGGTTGTGTGTGTGTGTGAGAGTGTGTGTGTCTCTGGTTGTGTGTCCGTGAGTGTGTGTGTGTGTCTGTGAGTGTGTGTGGCTGTGTCTGTGTGTGTGTGTCTGTGTGTGTGAGTGTGCCCGAAGGGCAGGGCAGCTGACTCTGCGGCGAGCCAGGTGTGGACGGTGCATCTGGGGGGGGTGATTGACAGCTGCCCAGGAAGTGGGAGGGCCATGCAGGGAGCAGCAGACACGGCATCTCGGCTTCAGCCCTGGCCCTGGTTTGCTCTGCGGTTTGGAGCCTCGGGCAGAGGACGGGTGGGGGGGGTGGGCAGCCCCGGAGCACTCGCTCCCTGGTCTGGGCAAGTGAGTGGGTCCAGGCTGCCATCTTCCATTACCACGGCAACGCGTTGTTAATACTTTCCATTTTCCTCAATTTCAGATTCCATGGGTCTGCTGGGCTCGCCTTCAGTCCTGAGTTGTGCGCCGTTAAGCAGTTAGAATGGCTCTGCAGAGCGAGGTCCCCCCCAGCTCCCCCGAGGCCCCTCCCTGGAAACCTGGCTGTGATCCCGGGCTTAAAGGCACAGCGACCGGACTCGCCTCCCCCAGACCCCGCGGCCGCTGCTGACTGCCATCCCGCACTCCATTGCTGGGGTTCCACCTCGCTCCCTGACCCGCACTCCCTCAGCCTCTGCGGGCCGGGCTGGGACACGGGAGCCCCTGTCTCACGTCACGGCACCGCCTGCTCTGGCCCAGGCCTGCCCTGCTCCTCAGTGGGGCCCCAGTGTCCTGAACAGGCTGACCGCCTCCCCCCACCCTGCCTCCCACATTGGAAGGTCACCATCGAGCTTCCTTTGGGGACCCAACCCTGAGCTGAGCCCTGAGGGAGACACAAGAGCAAGGAGGTTGCTATCAACAGGGACCTGAGGACCCTGGTGGGAACACGTGTGAGCCATGCATACTCAGGTCAGACTGAGGGCAGGGTGTGTGCTGTGGGCTTCCTGGAGGAGGAGGACCTGTGCCCCTCGCTCTGCTCTGCCCTATGACCTTCCCAGCCAGATGCCCGCCATGTGTGTCCTTCCCGATGTCTCCTTGGAACAAAGGAAGGAGTCAGTCAGTGAATGAACACAGGAAGCAGCAGGAGGGGCAGGGGAACAGCGCCCCGGCGCCCTCCCCACCCTCAGAGCAACCTGTCAGCACCACCTGGGAGCTGGGGAGACGCACAGCGGCTTGGGCCCACCCAGACCTGCAGGACGGACCCGCAGGGGAGGGTGTGGGAGCCTGGGGGAGGCGAGTGAGTCGCACTGGAGAAGTTCTGCTCCAAGACACCGGCATCTTCCTTTTGTTTAATACATTTTTATTGATGTCAGAGAGGAAGCGAGAGGGAGAGAAACACCAATGAGGAGAGAGAATCGTGGATCAGCTGCCTCCTGCACGCCCCTCACTGGGGATCGAGCCCGCAACCTGGGCCTGTGCCCTGACCGGGAATTGAACCGAGGCTCCTGGTTCGTAGGTCGACGCTCAGACACTGAGCCAGGCCGGCCGGGCAACGCCAGCATCTTTGAGTGTCAAGGGTCAGCCTCGTGGCTGCAGGCTACCTCTCGGACCAGCTCTGCTCGTGTGGCAGTGAGACCCCACTTCGCTGCCTTGCGCATATCAGTGCCTCTGCCCTGAACCCTCCAGCCCCTCCCCTGTCTCACTGTACACCCGTCACCCCCTCTGCCCCACCCGTCTCACTGTACACCCGTCACCCCTTCTGCCCCACCCCTGTCTCACTGTACACCCGTCACCCCCTCTGCCCCACCCCTGTCTCACTGTACACCCATCACCCCCTCTGCCCCACCCCTGTCTCACTGTATAACAGTCACCCCCTCTGCCCCACCCCTGTCTCACTGTACACCCGTCACCCCCTCTGCCCCACCCCTGTCTCACTGTACACCCGTCACCCCCTCTGCCCCACCCCTGTCTCACTGTACACCCGTCACCCCCTCTGCCCCACCCCTGTCTCACTGTACACCCGTCACCCCCTCTGCCCCTCCCGTCTCACTGTACACCCGTCACCCCCTCTGCCCCACCCCTGTCTCACTGTATAACAGTCACCCCCTCTGCCCCACCCCTGTCTCACTGTACACCCATCACCCCCTCTGCCCCACCCGTCTCACTGTACACCGTCACCCCCTCTGCCCCACTCCTGTCTCACTGTATAACAGTCACCCACTCCTGTCTCACTGTACACCCGTCACCCCCTCTGCCCCACCCCTGTCTCACTGTATAACAGTCACTCCCTCTGCCCCACTCCTGTCTCACTGTACACCCGTCACCCCCTCTGCCCCACCCCTGTCTCACTGTACACCCGTCACCCCCTCTGCCCATGACACAGGACGGGTGCCTCAGCCCAAAGGGGGCATGCCAGATTCCACTCAGGCCGCAGCCCCGACCGCGTGAGGCCCCCGCAGGGGCCTGCTGATGAGCTGCGGGTAGGGGGTGAAGTGCCCCACCCCCAGGCCCCGATCAGAGGGGGAGAGGCGGCCGGCGGCGCATGCGCTGCAGCAAGGCTGAAATGGGGAAGATGCATCACCGGTGGCTGACACAACAGCACAGCCACATCTTTCGAATTAAGGCCCTCGTTCATGCTGTTCCCGTCCCTCGGAGGAGCCGCGCCTCGGGGTGCTCTTCCCTCCTCCCGGGAGCTGGGGTGGGATGGGCCGGGAAATGGAGAGGCCCTGCCTGTGTCCTCAGGAGGCTGTGCACGCTGCCAGGAACGCGCGCCTCGGAGACGGCGCCTTCGCCTTCAGTCTTGGCCTCCACGCCGCAGGGACTGAAGTCGGAAACCCCAAGCTCACGGGATGCTGGTGGGCGCAGGAGGGTCCTTCCCGATGGAAACGCCTGCTCCTAGGGTGCTCGGTGACCCGACACCTGCAAGCCTGGTTGCCTGTGGTTAGCTGTGTGGCTCCCCGGCGGCACCGGCGGTGAAAACGGGCAAACCAACCCCATTACGCACCCGAGGGCACAGAGGCCCGAGAATCACTTGGAAGGACGTACGTTCCAGGAAGGAAGACGCGGACGAGGAGTCGGCGGGGTAACGGTGACTAAGGCTGGCCTCTGGGTTCAAGCGGCGACAGACACCAACGAGACAGAGACAGACAGGCCCTGACTCGGACGCTGCCGGGTCACCACACACGGGAACCTGATGGATTGCCGAGGTCGCCTTACAGATCCGTGAGGCGAGAATGCGTGGCTTCTGTGGGAACTTGCCGTCAGAAAGAAACCTAATTGGGTTTCCTCCCTCACCCTGTTCAGTGTAATGAATGCCGCATGATTAAAGGCTCAAATGAGGAATTTCCAAGAGTCTTCGAACGTCTTGAAAGAATGGTCGGCTGTTACCATGCTACCCTAAGGTTCCGGAGTAACGTCTCAGGCCGAGCCCAGAGAGGGCTCACCCGGACAAGCAGGTTGAGGCTGGTAACTACAACGCATGCGACGCTTCGCTGCAGACCAGCGTGACGACGAGGAGAAGGAATGCGCCGGCGGAGGGGGAACGCGCCGCGGAGAACACAGCACGTGTGCCCAGGCCCCGTGGTAACCTCTGCCGGGCCATAGGATAAAGTCAGTGACAGGACAGCCCGGCCACGTGGCTCGGGCTGAGCATGACCTGTGACCCCCCCCCCGTGGCTCCCTCCATGCGGCTGGCTCCCAGGCTCCCTCTCAGACAGGCAGCAGCAGACACCAGGGCGAGCTCCAGGGCCGCAGGGACCGGCTCTGCTGCTGGGCCACCGGCTGCCGCTGAGCTCGCCACCAGTTGCTGTGCCCACGTGGCTGGCTTCTCATCCCGTGCCGCCACACGCCCTACCTTCCCGGGACCAGAGGTCACAGCTGATCCAATTAACGTGAACCAGTCCTGCCACGCTTAACAGCTCCCGCACAGAGCTCCGCTCGGCGCCAGGCCCGTCTGCGTCGGGAGGGAGACCATGGGCAGCGTTCTACTTCCTGCTCTGTTTTGCCTCCCTCTGCGGGGCTGAGCGGGGGAGCGCTGCTTCCCGGGGAGTCACTAAAGTTCTTTGGTCTGAGCCACATCCCCCAGGGCTAGTGGTCTGAGGGAGGGAGCAACAGCAGAGGGTGGAGAGGAGCCATGCCACCCACGGGGAGGGGGAAGCCACCCACAGGGAGGGGGAGAGGCAGCCACGCCAGCCACGGGGAGGGGGAGAGGCAGCAGGGAGGGCCTGGCTCAGCACATCGGCCACACGGCCCGTGGAGGGGCTGCAGCGCTCCCGGAGTCTGCAAACAGGACAGCGGTGGGCAGTGACCTGTTGGGTCAGGACGAAGGGTGAGCATTGGCCTCCGGCGCTCTGACCTCCTATCCCCACAGGAAGGTGTCACCCTGCCGTCATTTGTAAGAATCACTTTAAGGTTTATACTAAGTAATGTTCACGAAAATATTTAAATATTTTGGGGGCTTTTTATTTTATTTTCATTGTTGACACTATTACAGATACCCCCCACTGTGCCCGCCCCACCAGCCCCCGCCCCGCCCCCGGCCTCTGCATTATGTTCTCCGGCCCCTCTCTTCACCCTCCTCCATGCCCCCCGCTGCCAGCTGTCCGTCTGTCCCTGCACCCATGCCTCTGGCTGTTTGGTCCAGTAGAGCCGTGTCTGGGTGAGGAGACGGCGTGGCCTGTGTCTGACCGGCTGGTTTCGCTCAGCGGGATGCTCCCCTGTCCACGTGCTGTCGCGGAGGCTGAGACCTCCTTGTCCACAGCCGCGTGGGGTCCCCTGGGGTGGCCGGACCCGCCGAGAGCCAGGCCCCCGGTTGGCCTCTCCTCCATGCCGTGACGAGGAGCCAGGACCCACACAGGAACGCCCCCTCGACCAGGCTCCCCAGGCCACCGGGCTCTCCGACCGGGCGACTGTCCCAAGATGCCCCGGAAACCGCGTACGTCGAAGGATAGCTCAGACCCCGGGGCACCCAGGGTGCAAAGCTCGCGTCTCCGTGTAAAATGCACGTGAGCAACGCGCCGCGGTGACGCTTCCAACACGGAGTGCTGCTCACCCCCCTCCATTCACAAAGGCCCGCCAGCCGCCGCCGGGGTCACGGGAGAAGACGGTTGGCGAAACTGTTTTATTTTTTGCTTAGTTCAGCAAACAGACCCCGGGCTCAGGATCTGCCCTAGTTTCTGCCTTCTACACAACCTTTCAGATGATTAATCTGTGTCTTTGAAAACGTGTTTAATTTCTTTGTGCCAGCGCACACCTCCGGGCCCGTCTGCCCGGCCGTGAGCCGCGTGCCTTTCTCCCGTCCTTCTCTGCGGGGCTCGGGTCGCTCCCGTCCCCCCCAGCCCGGGAGCGGTGCGTGTCCCGTGATAAACCGCGACTTGGTGGCCCCGCGTGCACAGGCTCCAGTCCCACCGGCTCCCCTGCCCGCCCCTCGTCGGTGTGACGCTCCGCGGTGAGGCCTGGCAGGACCTGACACCAGCCCGCAGGAGGGGGCTGCCGAGTTCCCCCCTGCCCCCCACCCCCCGCCCAGGGGCTCCAGAGCTGAGGCTGCGTCCAGCCTTTGTTTAAAACAAAGCCAAGGTCACGGAGCCACAGTCGGGTGGGCCCGCGGGACGTGGGTCTAAGGGACGCCTGTGGGAAGAGCTCTGAAACGCTGTCTCCTGCGAGACTCCTCCAGGGGCTTCCTGAACGTGGGGGCCTGGCGCTGTCTGTGGGGCTGAGGCTCCTGAGGGCCCGTGACCACCCGCCCCTTCCTGCCCTGGGCCCGGGCACCAGACAAGCTGGGCATCACACGCCCGTCTCCCAGGCCCAGCCTGGGAGCTCCGCCACCCTGCCCTGTGCTCCCAGGTGTTTGGGGGGCCCTACACCCCACCCTGTGCTCCCAGATGTTTGGGGGGGCCCTACACCCCGCCCTGTGCGCCCAGGTGTTTGGGGGCCCCTCCACTCCCGCCCTGTGCTCCCAAGTGTTTGGGGGGGCCTCCACCCCGCCCTGTGCTCCCAGGTGTTTGGGGGCCCCTTCACCCCCACCATGTGCTCCCAGGTGTTTGGGGGGGGC
Organism: Corynorhinus townsendii; assembly: GCA_026230045.1. NCBI lineage: Eukaryota > Metazoa > Chordata > Mammalia > Chiroptera > Vespertilionidae > Corynorhinus > Corynorhinus townsendii. The sequence goes on from JAPDVU010000010.1 coordinate 55,946,817, forward strand.
CCTTCACCCCCACCATGTGCTCCCAGGTGTTTGGGGGGCCCTCCACCCCCGCGCTGTGCTCCCAGGTGTTTGGGGGGCTCTCAGGCTCAAACCTGCCAGGACACCCCATGTCGGGTCTCTGCCCGGAGGCGGCTTGGCGGCGGGCCAGGGCCTTGGGGTGGAGATGAAACCGCCGGGCTCTCCACGCGAAGGCGTCAGGTGGGGGCGTCAGAGCTGCTCTGTGAGTGTCACCGGCGAGGCCTCTCGTGGGGGAGGGTGACAACCACAGGCTCGGAGCTGAGGGGGCGGGGCTGACCTGATTCTCAGCGTCTCAGCCTGAACGTGGAAGGAGGGAGGAAGCAGAGCCTTAGATCCGGCCTGGCTGCCTCTGGCCCGGGCCCCGGGCCCTCGCACCTTCCCCCGGAGCCCCTGCCAGCGGGAGCACCGTGTCCTCTGGGCCGGATGCTCCTCCAGCTCCGGCACGTTCCCGTGAGGGCGCAATGGGAGGAGGGAGCAGCTGCCCCGGAAACGGCAGCTTCCGCAGAAGGGGCTCCCGTGCCCGCTGTTAAGCCCCCTGCGAGTCAGAGACCCCGCCGGCCCCGTCCACGGCCACGCTGTACCCCCACCCACAACCACATGGCGCCACGGCCACGGCCACGCTGTACCCCCTCCCCCATCCACGGCCACGCTGTAGCCCCCCCCATACACAACCACATGGCACCACGGCCACAGCCATGCTGTACCCCCCTTTCCCCATCCACGGCCACGCTGTACCCCCCCATACACAACCACATGGCACCACGGCCATGCTGTACCCCCCTTTCCCCATCCACGGCCACGCTGCTCCACAGCCACAGCCATGCTGTACCCCCTCCCCCGTCCACGGCCATGCTGTACCCCCTCCCCCGTCCAGGGTCACACGCCCCGGAGCCGCTGCCACAGGGCGCTGGCACCTCTGTACCGCTTTCGGCGGCAATCCCTTACAGACAGAGGCAATGGCCACTTAGTGTCGTTGACCCGAATGACAGCTCCCTGAGCAAACACTGCTGACAGAGGAGAGTCCCCCGGAAGCAGCCAGAGGCCGCGGCTCCTGCCACGGGCCCTGCACAGACGCCCTTTTGACGGAGCAGCCGTGGCCGGAGGAAAGCTCGGCGCGTGGAGGACGAGTAAGCAACGCGGCCCGGTGTGCGGGGGCCCCTGGGTGGCGGGGACCTGGCGGGCGCCCCAGGTGAGCCGCAGGCAGCGGGAGGTGCTTCCTGAAGAGAATGAGGGTCCTGAGGGAGGAGAAGCGGCGCCCATGTGAGGTGCTGCTCCAGTGGGTGTGGGGTGGACTTCCCCCCGCCCCGTGTCCCCCGCCCCGTGTCCCCCGCCCCGTGTCCCCCGCCCCGTGTCCCCCGCCCCATGTCCCCCACCCCGTGTCCCCTCGCCAGGCCCCATGCTGCCGGCGGGGCCCCTGCAAGAGCTGTCTCAACAGACAGTGCAGGCAGCCCTGGCCGCCTGAGAGCCCCCATGAGCCCCCGAAAGCCCCCATGAGCCCTCAAAAGCCCCCGTGAGCCCCTGTGAGCCCCCGAAAGCCCCTGTGAGCCCCTGAAAGCCCCCAAAAGCCCCCGTGAGCCCCTGTGAGCCCCTGAGAGCCCCCATGAGCCCCCGTGAGCCCCTGTGAGCCCCTGAGAGCCCCCGTGAGCCCCTGTGAGCCCCCGAAAGCCCCTGTGAGCCCCCGAAAGCCCCCGAGAACCCCTGAGAGCCCGGGCCCGGCCGCCCATCTGCCCAGCTTGGCGCAGCTCCCGCGGCTACGTGTGGGCCATGTGGCCACGTCAGCATTTTAAAATGCCGGCTCCAGGCGGGGCCCTGCGGCCGAGCTTGCTGCCCAGCCTGTGCCCCGACAGGTCCGGCCGGAGGGGCCTGATGGCTCCGATGCTGCCGCCAAGGCCACGTGGGCCAAGCGCGCGCCCGCTGCTGACAATGGCGCCCGTGGCCGAGGCCAGCCCCGAGCCCGGCGCCCGCTGGTGGCCCCCGGTGGCGGGGAGAGGGCGGCAAAGCCCCACCCAGACGCTCGCCCTCACCGGCCCGGCGTCCCCACCGGCCGGTGCCAGGTTGGATTTCAGGCCAGAAACACCCAGACATCCATGGAGCCAGCGGTGGGTGCGGATGCCTCTGCAGGTCCTGCTCCCGGATACGGCCTCGCTCTGACCCTCTGGAAGGTTCTGGAAGGTTCTCTGGGAAACCCAGGCTGGAGGCAGAGACAGGAACAGGGGTAGCCTGAGGGCTCCAGTGGGTCCCACTGGGCGGGAAGCCTGGGGTCCCGGGGCCTGGCCCGGTCGGCCTGGTGTGAGGGAGCCAGCCTGTGACGGCCGCAGGGCAGGTGGGCGGGGCTGGGCCAGCTGGCCTGGCTGCTCCAGGGAGTGGGCAGCAGGTGGTGCCAGGAGGAAGTATGGGTGGAGCAGCCAGGACCCTGACAGCGCAGTGGGGAAACTGAGGCAGAGCCCAGAGGCGTTTATTCCAGAAACTCCAACGCATGTGTCGTCCTCACTCCGAAATGCCGCCCAATCATCCCTGCTTTCCCCGGGCCTGCACCCGCGCCCGGAGGGACACTGCCCGGGTGGTTTGCTGTTCCTGCACAGTGGCTGGGACAGGGCACAGAGCCTACCGGGAGGCCGCCTGCCGGGAGCTCCGATTCAGGAAATGGTCTGGGGGGGCCGGTGCCCGAGGCCGTAAATGAGGCCGAGGGGCGGGTGAGCCCGGGCCACCATGAGGACAGGCTGGGTCTGGATGTGCACGTCTGCCGCCTGGACGTCCACAAGGACCGCACCTTGTCCCCATGGCCCAGCACCTCCCAGCGGTAGCCTAGCCCTCCTGCCGAAAGCCGCGACATGTCCCGAGGAGGTGTACAGACGACTGGTGTGAACTTGAAGTCCACACACGCACACACATGCACACACATGGACACACAAAGCCGTTGCATGTCCATATGCGCACATGCACATGCACACAAACAGCTGTTGCATTTTCATATGCTCATGCGCACACACATAGCCGTTGCATTTCCATACTCACGCACCCACATGCACACGCACACACACATGCGCGCGCACACACGTGAGCATCTGGAAACAGCCGGCCTCACAGTAGCTTCAGAAGAATAAACCTCAGGAATTAACTAACAAGGAGACGAGAGACCAGCCCCAGGAAAGCGACACGCGGTTGCCGAAGGGAATGGAGGAAAACGCTTGCCAACGGAGGCGTGTCCCCGCGGCGGCTTGGAAGACGAGGTGCCAGGCCCCCGCGGTGATGTGTAGACGCCATGCAATCCCTGTCGAATCCCAGTGGTTTTTATTTTTCGCCGAAACAGACAAGCCCGTCCTGTGACTTACAGAGAACCCCCAGGAACCGCATGCAGCCGACGCAACCTTGAACAGGGAGAACGAAGCTGGAGGACTCGCGGCCCTTCCAGCACTTCCTGCAAAGCGGCCGGGCCCTAACCGTGCAGCATCGGCCCGGGACAGAGCAGAGGAGCCCATCCGCAGCCAGGACAGACTCCGGGAGCACGGAGGCAGCGGTGCCAGGCCGGGGAGGGCCCGGGAGCAGCAGGAGCTGGCGAGGCCCCGTCCTGAGACAGAACTTACCGGGAGGGTTCTCCGTGCACCTGGCCTTTCTCCAGAGGGACCCGGGCCACGGGGCAGCAGGTCAGAGCTCAAACTAGCGTCTGGCTGGGCTGGAGTCAGCGTTGGCGCAGCCGGGGAGGCTGGACGTGAAGGAGAAAACCCCGGAAGGAGAACAGCACAGGGACGACACTCCAGATCGCACACCGTGTCCCAGCGAGCCCCGCAGGCTCTGGGCTGCACCCGGTGCGTCTCCAAGGAGCTTCGCCAAAGAGGCGGCGGCGGCGGACAGATGGAGCAGAGGACTTGCAGCCCAGTGCTGGGCAGGCAGAGTGGGCACCTCGGGGAACCCCGGGGCACGGGCTGAACCCCTGGGGTTCGGATTAAGGACCACAATTTCAGATTGAGATCTGCACCTAAGACGAAGGGAATGGAGCCGGTGCCCCTCCTGTGACCTCCGGAACCTGGCCAAGAGGATCGTCCAGCGATTTAATTACCTGCGGAACGAAGGGAAAGCACTCGGAGAAGCACAGAATCTGGAGGCTGCGACTCCTGCCCACCACGTCCCCGATAAAAACAAGGGGGGGGGGACCCACACACAGCGCCGGGTTCACAGCCAACACCAGGTCATGACCTTCAAAGTGGCAAAGAGACTGGGTGATAACTGTTGCCGCTAAAAGGGAAGGACCATGAGGTGTCCGCTGGTATCATGTTGCAACATGGAAACATGTCAGGTCTTCAGGTTATACAATGTTACATGCCAATAGAACGTCTTCAGGTTATACAATGTTACATGCCGATAGAACGTCTTCAGGTTATACAATGTTACATGCCAATAGAATGTCTTCAGGTTATACAATGTTACATGCCGATAGAACGTCTTCAGGTTATACAATGTTACATGCCGATAGAACGTCTTCAGGTTATACAATGTTACATGCCAATATAATGTCTTCAGGTTATACAATGTTACATGCCAACGGTGTTTCAGTCAAAATTAAAAGAAAAAGAACTTGACAAGGGACGAACAGGAATCTGCCAGAGGCGGTCACCGGACACGTGGTTATGGAAACAGATGCCGGCACGGCCTGTATGTGGGAACGATAAGAAAAGGACTTCAGCCCTGGCGGTGTGGCTGGGTGGTTAGAGCGTCCGCCAGAGCAATGACGGGTCTCGGGTTCGATTTCTGGTCCAAGGCCCGTACCTGGGTGGCAGATTCAATCCCTGGCCCTGGTTGGGGTGCGTGTGGGAGGCAAGCAATCGATGTGTCTCTGTCATATCGATGTTCCCCACCCCCCGCTTTCTCTCTCCCACCCCTTCCATGCTCTCTAACGACCAGTGGGAAATACCCTCGGGTGAGGATTAACAACAGGAGAAAAGGACTTTAAGACCTGCGTGACCGTGACCGTGGGAAAGCAGCTGCATGCGAATGCGGGCAGGAGGAGGAGGAGGGCGTTGTCCGGGGAGCCTGACGCTGAGGCTGAGGCGAAGGGAGCGTGTGCTTCCCGAGGCGGCCTGTGGCGGGAAGCGGGGGGACAGGGAGAGACAGCCGAGCCTCGGTCACCTGCGGATCAGGCGGCGACCTGGCCTCCGTGGGCCGAGGAGGGGAGAAGGAAAGGGTGGCTGTCTGAGGATTTTTAAATGCCATGAGAGCATCACCTACCAATCCAAGAAATTCGGTCAAACCAAGCGAAGGAAACGCACAGCGAGGCATGTCACAGTCACACGGCAAACATGGAGGCCGGGGCATGTCCCCGGGGGAGGGACAGGAGACAGGGGCAAAGGTCAGGAAAGCCCTGGCTCCCGCCCAGAGGCCGCCCCCGCCCCGCCCACCGGCACCTGTCAGCAGCGAAGCGTTCGCCGCGGCGTGCAGGAAGGAGGTCACAGGGACGCAGACAGAGTCTGTCCCCAGGCCCGACGCCGGAACCAAAGTCGGGCCCCGGCCGAAGGGGCGGCGCCGGACGGTCAGGTGGGTCCCGACGGCGACTTTCCCCGAAATTCCTGGAGAGCCAGCGGACAGACAAAGCGGCGGAGGCGGGCGGCGGCGCGGGGCTCTGGGCCTGGCGGAGGACGGAGACGCGATCAGAAGCGCTGGCCTCCCGCCTGGCCGGCCCGTGCCCGCTCGGACGGGCATTGAGCGAGTCTCACCCGCCCGCCTCCGGCAGCCCACACGCGGCGCAGAGGAGCGGGACTGAGCGCTCAGCGCCGTCCAGACGCTGGGAAGCCTCAGGCCCAGGGCGCAGCTCCCCCAGATAATGGGGGGGAGGGGGGAGGGAATGGGGGGACACTTAGGGATAAAGATGCTTAAAGTACCCGACAGATTGTAAACATCGTAAGCATTATAAAGCTGCTGTCACTGTGGAGAGCAGTCAGTGGCCACGGGGCGGGGAAGGGGCCGGACGGGAGGCAGGGTCCTGTGGCCCAACGCTGACGATGGCGTGCGGGGCGGGCGGCAGGCTTCTCCCTGTTTCTGGAGCTGGCGGTGGGCGCCGGCTGGGCCCAGGAGCAGGCTGTAAACGCCATCCGTGGTGTGCGGTTTTGCTGGATCTGTGCTTTTTAGTTTATAATGGAAGTATTTGTAGAAGGTAAAGCGACACTGTAAAGCCAAAGTTACTACCAATTTAGTGTGGGGTTCGAAACACAGGTGCAAGAGCCCCGGCCGGTGTGGCCCAGCGGATAGAGCATCGGCCTGCGGACTGGGGTTCCGGGTTCGATTCTGGCCGGGGCACAGGCCGGGGTGGGTTCAGGCTCGATCCCCAGTGCGGGGCGTGCAGGAGGCCGCCGATCCACGACTCCCTCTCCTCATTGGTGTCTCTCTCCCTCTCCCTTCCTCTCTGACATCAATAAAAGTGTATTTTAAATAAGAATGCAGCCGGTCCACGAAAATGCCTGGCCCCTCGCGGCCGAGCGGAGCTGAACTGAGAGCAGGGAGGCGCCGAGGGCCCCGGGGCAGGGGGCGGCATTTCTGTGCCCACATCAGGCTGCGGGGCCGCGGGTGCTCCCGGGTGATGCGGGGCTGACCTGACGCCGAGACGCAGCCTCCGCCGTGAGATGAGGGCCAAAGGGAACGGAAAGACGGCGACAGCGGCAGGGCCACCAGGAGCCAGCACCGGAGGCGCCGTGCAGTCCCCCGCCCGGCGGTCACTTCCCACGGAACGTCCTAGCTAGACGGTGACAGCGGCACAGCGGCGGGGACCCAGCAGCAGCCTCCCCGGAGCACCTGCAAGAGCGGGAGAAGGGCGGGGTGACCCGGCGGCACGCGGCGCTCACGCGACATCCAGTCCCGAAGCTGCCACAGCGTCGGAGCCGATTGAGAGCCGGGCACGGGAGCGGGTTCCTGCCGGCGCTCCTCCCGACGGCGCAGCGGCCCAGCCCACGGCCGCCTCCGGCTGCTGCAGGGACGCGGGGCGCCGGTGGCGGGTGATGGGCCGAGCAGCGCCATTCGCCACCGACCGCGTCGACGAGACTCGGCCTCTCGGCCAGGGCCTTTGTGAGACGGTGGTGTTGGGGGGGGAGCGGGGAGGGAAAGACAGAGACTTCGATGTGCGAGAAGCACTGGTCGGTGGCGTCTGGACACCAGGAAGGACTCGGGTGGCGTGAGGTCCGTGCGGGGACCACAGGACTCGCGCGGGAAGGACGGTGTGGGTGCGTGGACAGCGGCAGCGGGAAGACGTCAGTAAAGTCCCCAGAGTCAGCACGCAGCAGCCCTCGCGGAGGCCCAGGCATCGAGGAGGACACCCAGGGGCCAGAGTGCGGGCAGCGGGAGAACTCGGAGCCTGGGCATGTGTCCGGGCAGCTAGCCCGCGGGCAGGGGGTGCGCGGCCGGGACCCCGTGACGAGAGGGGAGCGCTCCCTCAGCGCTCGCAGGAGCCGGTCAAACAAGCAAAGCAAACGGGAAGGAAGCGGGGGGGGGGGGGGGGCGGCGGAGATGCGGGGAGGCGATGGCGGGGAGCGGAGGCGAGGAGACCTTTCCAGGCCGCCGACGCCGTGGCCTCCCCGGCCGCTCAGGAAAAGGGAGCGGACGGGCGTTACAAACGGGTAACGAGAAAGCTGGCGCCGCGGCGGGTCCCACGAACGTTGAAAGCACAACGAGGAGAGGGTGGGACTGTATTCCGGTCCGTCCGACAACTTAGACAGAACCCCTGATTCTGTCAACGCGCCGACGACCGAAACTCTGAGAGCGAAGGTCCAAGCGGCGGGGCCTCTGTCCGGTTCAAGGAAAGGGGTTGGCAGCTGAGAGCTTGTCCGCAGAGAGTCACAATCAATAAAAACCCCCACCCGAGGTGCCTGCCACTGAGGGGGAGGGGGAGAGGGAGGGGGAGAGGGAGGGGGAGAGGCAGAGAGAAACATCGATGTGAGAGAAACACATGGTTGGTTGCCTCCCACATGCGCCCAGACTGGGGCCGGGGCTGGGGAGGAGCCTGCAACCGAGGCAGGTGCCCTTGACTGGAATCGAACCCGGACCCTTCAGTCCACAGACCGGCGCGCTATCCACTGAGCCACACCAGCCAGGGCGAGAACTCAATGTCTGACAAAGCACCACCACCGTGCAGCGGGGGAGGTGGCATTCCCCTTACCTGGCACCGGGCTAATTGGGTCACATACGGCGGGGAGACGAGTCGACCCCCCCTCGTGCCATTTAGGAGTTGTCTGCCAGGTGCACCGGTTACTAACGCGGATTCTGTTCGATAGGTGGAGTTGCACATCCTGATATAGATGCGACTTGATATGTACGCTATTTTGTTGTATTGACAACAAGCTTCTAAACTTCACATGGCAAATTTGCTGAAGGTGTTAACATCATAGATATTTTTACGCTTAAAAATGTCCAATTTCGTGCCAAAAAAAGAGCATTTGCGGGCAGTTTTAATTCATTGCTGTATTTTGAGGAAAAGTGCTGCTGGAAGTGATCGTATACTTCAGGAAGCTTATGGTGAACACGCTCCATCTCAGGATACTTGTGAGCGCTGGTTTAAACGCTTTAAAAGCGATGATTTCGATGTGAAAGACAAAGAACATCCAGGTCAACTGAGAAAGTTTGAAGACCAACAATGACAAGCATTACGGGATGAAGATTCGTGTCAAACTCAAAAACAACTTGCAAAAATTAAACATTGCTCAGCAAATAATTTCCGATCGTTTACAAGCAATGGGAAGGGTTTTAAAGGAAGGAAAGTGGGGGCCACATCAACTGAACAAGAGACAAATGGAAAACCGAAAGTCATCAGTAAAATGCTGCTTCAATGGCACGAAAGAAAGTCTTTTTTGCATCGAATGGTCATGACTGGCGATGAAAAGTGGATTTATTTGAGAATTCCAAATGCACAAAATCACGGGTTGATCCAGGTCAACCATCAACATCGACTGCAAGGCCAAATAGCTTCGGAAAGACCATGCTCTGCGTTTGGTGGGATCAGGAAGGTGAAGTGTATTATGAGCTTCTCAAACCAGAAGAAACCGTTAATACTGATCGCTACCAACAACAAATCATCAATTTGAACCACGCTTTGATCTTAACACCACCAGAATGGGCCAGAAGACACAGCAAAGTAAAGACACGTTAAAAGATCTTGCCTGGGAAGTATAACCCACCCTCCGTGTTCACCAGACCTCGCTCCTTCAGATTCCCACTTGTTCCGATCCATGGCACACGCCCTGTCTGAGCAGCACTTCAAAACGTACAAGAAGTGGAAAACTGGGTCTCTGAATGGTTTGCCTCAAAACAAGAAAAGTTCTATTGGGACGGTACCCACCAATTCCCTGAAAGATGGGGAAATGTGCAGCTAGCGATGGGCATTCCTTTGAATAAAGCAGTTATGATGTTTCTCCTGAAATTATCATGTTTTCTTTGATTACAAAACCGTGTTATTAACCGGTAGAGGGTCAATCTGCGTTATTCCCCAGTGCACCTCGTAAACAGCATGGAAACACCAGTCCCGGAGACAGCGATACATTGAGTTTGATTAGAGTTAGGAAGTCACTCCCATCGAAAGCTTCGGCTCCACTGACCTTAAGGGAGAAATTCTGTCCATCAACAGGACAACACTGACCACCCAGGGGCACGTTTAGGCACCAGCTTCCTTTTCCCCTCCTCCCTTCCCTCCAAACCAAAGCATCCTCTCTCCCCTGTGGGCGGCTCCTGGCCTCGCTAAGCCCCGCCTCTGCAGGCTCTTTGCCTGTCTCTCTGGGCTGGTGACGGGAATTTAGGAACGTGGCTCCCGGTGCCGCCCCCAGACGTGAGGGGTTTATGCGAACCTGCCCGGGAGGGGTCGGCTAGATGCTTGCTGGCCTCCGGGACCCCAGTGGCTGCCTCTCACCATGGCAACCTCATCCTCAGCTCATCTCACCGGCAAGATGCCTGGGAAGACCCCCGGTGGACCGTGCGCCAGGACTGACCTTCAGCTGTTCTTGACCCACAAAAAATGGCCATTTCGTGGCATGCCTCCGAACACACACGCGGAAATGGATGTCACACACTGAGCTGCAGCCCCTGCCGAGTTCTCTGGGGAGAGGCAGACCCGGGGCATCCCTGGGCCCGTGCGGAGGCGCTCGCTCTCCCCGGGGTGGGGCCGCCCCCTCTGTGCAGCCCCTGCCGCGGACACGCTGGGCAGAGAGGCAGCTGATGGGGGAGGGGCGGATGGACACGCGTGAGACCCAGTGGCAGTAGGTGGGGACCTGTGAGCGCATGTTTGGGGAACGGAGGAGAGGAAGTGATGATGAGGGCAGTAGAAAGGGGCGGGACTAAGGACCTTCCTTAGGGTCAACCAGTTCTTAATGCCACGTGCTGGGGCCGGGGGGCAGCTCTGGCCCCCGTGACGTGCTCCCAGCTAGGTGCTGAGGGCCGTGGCCCACAGGCGGGCCTGGCTGAGGGGACTGCCCACCAGCGCAGCCAGCACGGCTGTGAACGCGGCACAGTGCCGGCGGGGAGCTGGATGTACCAGGCGACCAACGTGTGAGCGCCCAGCGCCTAATCGCGGTGCCGAGCACCTGAAGCGAACGCTGCGCTGGACGCCACTGTCGCTGGAAACAAACGTAAGACACGGTCCCAGCAGGAGACGCGTGCTCACTCACACACAGGCAGGCAGAGAGACGCTGCCCAGGGAGCCCGGATGGCAAACGCCTGGGCGTCCACACCTGTTTGTCGGTCAACTCCGCCTTCTGGGTCTATCTGTCTCCGTTAAGAAGCAGATGCTGCCCGGCCGGCCTGGCTCAGGGGCTGAGCAGCGACCTAGGAACCAGGAGGTCAGGGTTCAATTCTCGGTCAGGGCACAGGCCAGGTTGTGGGCTCCATCCCCAGTGCGGGGCGTGCAGGAGGCAGCCGGTCCAGGATTCTCTCTCCTCGCTAGTGTTTCTCCCTCCCCTTCTCTCCCCCTCCTTCCCCCTCCCTCCCATCCCTCCCCCTCCCCCCCTCCTTCCCCCTCCCTCCCTCTCCCTCTCCCTCCCTCTCCCTCCCTCCCCCTCTCTCCCCCCCTCCCCCCTCCCTCTGAAAAAGAAGAAAAAGAAGTGGATGCGCCCGGCCAGTGTAGCTCAGTCGGTTGAGCATCGTCCTGTGCACAGAAGGGCTGCTGGTTTGGATCCTAGTCAGAGCATGCGCGCACACAGCATGTATGCACGCGCACACACGCACACGTACATGCACACACACGCATGCGTACACACACACAAGAAGCAGATGCCCAGGGGAATGGATGTGGGAACGTTTATTGGGAGAGCCGTCTGTGCAGGATGGAGGGGCGCCTCCTGCTGGGCGGAGAGAGTGCGGGACCACAGTGGTCTCTCCGCTTGCTCCCGAGGGGCGTCAGGCTGAGTGGGGTCAGGGAGGGCGCGTGGGTCCCTCGCTTGCGTCCCTGGAAGCGCTCCCGTCCGTGAGCAAGCGCGGCCGGGGCTCTGAGCTCTAAGCGGCCGTTGGCAGGCAGAGCCGCCGTCATGGAAATTGCTGCCGGGGTTCCTGCCGGCCGTTAAGTGCCGGGAGAGCCCTAATTTAATTACCAACGGAGCCGTCGCTTGATGGCGTGTTGGTTTTTCAGCGTGTGTATACACGGACACGCACACGCGCGCACGCACACATTCTTTCTGAGGCAGTCCAGCCTGGGGGCCGATCAGACATCGGGGACCGCTCTGCGTCTGATGAGCGCGGAGGCCGCCAGCCGCGGTCCTCACCATGGCGACGTGGCAGGCGGGTGCTGATGAGTGCGGGCGGCGGCGGGGGCCTGGCCTCGGCAGTTAACACTTGTACTGGCGACGCCCGCGTGGACGCGCACAGCGAACGGCCCTGTTAATTACTGCGCCTCCCGCCCTCGTCCGGGGCCTTCCTGGGGGGAGGGGGTTCCCAGGGAACCTGATAATGGGCTCTTCATGTGCTGGTGATTTAATTACCTTTTTATTACCGTGCAAATCTCCCCTCATTTAATGCGCCAACTACCAGGAGGGACCGCAGCAGCCAGTGAGGGTGGAGCGGGGCTGAGGCCGAGGCGTGGGGGCCGCGGGCCGGTCCGGGGCAGAAGGAGACAGATCCCAGGTCGGGTGCTCAGGCCTTGGCCTTGGGAGGCTCTGGGGAGCCCGGGGCAGGCCGGGCAGAGACAGGTAGAGGCTGGGGACTTGCAAGTGAGGAGAGGAGACAAAATGGAAGCAAAGGGACCAGGAGCCGGGCACTTAGAGCTCAGAGCCGCTGTCGGGCCGGGGGCGAGCGGTCAGGACGGCGAATGGAAACAATGTTGCATGTGATTCGGGTAATGTTACAGAGACACGGACGGTGCCGCCCTGTCTGCATCAACAGTTACTCTCGCGTATTAATGTGCTCGAAGGAAACGTAGCTATTATATGAAGCCTAAGACCTTACAGATGCTACGTAATAAGTCCCTTCACACGCAGTTTAGAAAAGAATGACGGGTAAATTCCCGCAGGAAGGCGCCGCCGAGCCAAGCCCGCTGAGCTGTGGAAGGGGACGTGTGAGAAGCGCTGAGACCCTGACGGGAAGACTCACCTCGGAATGTGTCCTCTCCCTGAACTCACGGCGTGGCGTTGGTTCATCGGATGATATGGGTCTCAGGGGTGCAGTCCGACGACACAGCCTCTGCTCGCGGCCGTGTGCGTCCCCGCCCGTCCAGTCTCCCGCCATGGCCGTGTGTCCCCGTGACCGCGCCGTCCCTGCCCAGCCTGTTCCTGCAGCTCTGCCCCCGGAACGCCGCCGCAGCCGCGGGCCCAGGACAGCCACCTCCTCCCGGCTTCCGCACGAGGAAAACACGACAGCAAGGCACGTGCACACACACACACACACACACACACATGCGAGCACGCGCGTGCTCACCCTTCCACGCCACAAGCCAATTAACTCCTCCGAGTGGGTGACTGTGAGGAACCAGCAGTCACTCCCCCGAACGCCCAGCCGGGCCTGGACGGCTCCTTAGGTTATCCGAGGACACGGCAAGGCAATTGCCGGACCGATGTGCGCCTCTCCGCGGCCCCGCCTTCCTCGCCTCGCTCTCCGGCCTTCCTGGAGCAAAGGGACAGGTCGGTGGTCCGTGACCGGGGGTGGCATTGTGTGTGGGGGGGGGCACCTGTGGTGACCTCGCTCTGGGGTTCAGGGTGCCACCTCGTGCCATGTGGGTTTCTACCCCTTGGGCCCTGCAGAAACAGGGTGACCGGCTTGCGCTTCCCGTACTGAGAAGGGGGCGGGGTGGTGTGCGGGGTGGGGCCGTGGCAAGGCGGCAAGTCCCAGAGCTCCCACGGGGACGAGGGTGGGGCTGCCTGGCGGTCCGGCCTTCAGGCACGGCCGGTGTCAGCAGGCACCTCTGTACAGGTGGGGGGCTGTGGGGGGCAGCAGGCCCCTGTGTCCGTGAGCACGCATTCTCTGCTGGAAAAGGCTCTGTGGCAGCGCCTCCACCACGGAGCCAGGCTCCAGGTTGGCAGCCACGGGAACGGACACGGGAGGCACGAGCAGGAGACAGGGTGGCTCTGTCTCTTCGGCCCGAGCCCTTCCTCTGGGCCCACTCTCACCCGGCATCGGCGCCTCCGGGAGGCCCAAAGGGGGGAGGTGGCTGCCAGCCCAGCTGCTGCTCTATGCACAGGTGAGAACCCTTAGTCGTCACCCTGACACACGGATAAGAAGATGCAGGAGAGATGAGTAGAGGATGGAGGAGAGAAGGGGAGGGGAGAGAGAGGAGGGGAAGGAAGGGGTGGAGGGGAGGGGAAGGAGGGGAGGGGAGGGGAGGGGTGGAGGGGAGCGGCAGGGAGGGGAGGGGAGGGAGGGGGAGGGGAGGAAGAGGAGGGGAGGGGAGGAAGAGGAGGGGAGGGGAGGAAGAGGAGGGGAGGGGAGGGGAGGGGAAGAGGGAGGGAGGATGTCTAAGGAGGAGGGACAGAACTCCAGAGGCTCCGGAGGGACAGGCAGGGGACGGCTGTCGGGCAGTCCAAGGAAAGGCGTTGCACCCCGAATCGCAGCCCTGTGGACAGGAGGGCAGTGCAGGCTGCGCCCAGTCTCCCTTCCTCACAGGACTGGCTGCAGGCTGTGCCCCCGCAGCTTCTGCCTGACACCTCCAGCAACGGGGCTGCCTCCTTGGGGCTGCCCTCTGCATCCACATGGCTCCGCGCTGGGAGCGCCCACAGACTGTGACCATACCCACCTGGCAGGGCGTCGCCTTCCCGAGGTCTGAAGACAGTGACCAGGCCCCGCGCTTCCTTCCTGATACTGACCACCCTCAGCCCATCCTGATCACCACAGTCCATCCTGACCACCCTCAGCCCATCCTGATCATTATAGTCCATATTGATCACCCACAGCCCATCCTGATCACCACAGTCCATCCTGACCACCCTCAGCCCATCCTGATCATTATAGTCCATATTGATCACCCACAGCCCATATTGATCTTTCATAGTCCATATTGACAATCAATAGTCCATATTGATCACCCAGAGCCCATATTGACAATCAATAATCCATATTGATCACCCAGAGCCCATATTGACAATCAATAATCCATATTGATCACCCACAGCCCATACTGATAATCAATAGTCCATATTGATCACCCACAGCCCATATTGATCACCCACAGCCCATATTGACAATCAATAGTCCATACTGATCACCCACAGCCCATATTGATCACCCAGAGCCCATATTGATCACCCAGAGCCCATATTGACAATCAATAGTCCATACTGATCACCCACAGCCCATATTGATCACCCAGAGCCCATACTGATCACCCACAGCCCATATTGACAATCAGTAGTCCATACTGACCACCATCACCTTCCCAGTCCCCTCCCCAGCCAGCAGACTGGGCTGTGTTCCCAGGCTCGGCTGACTTGCTGCCTCCTCCATGAACCTCCCCGATAGCCTCACTCACCTCAAGCCCCCGCGTTGTGTGTGTCTCCTGCAGGGACCTTGCCCTCTGGTGACACGTCTGTCATTTCCTCCAGAAACTGGAGACAGCTGCCCTCTCTCGTGAGCGCTCCTGTCCCCGCAAGTCCCGGGAGCAAACAGGTGCGTGACGGATGCCAGGGCGGTGGGCGCCACCAGCCTGGTCCGGCCCACGTCCTGCTCCAGCCCAGTGGCCCCCCACCCGGACTCGGGCGCGTCGCCGGAGCCAGACACCGTGTTGGCCAGACTCGCCGAGACGTGCAGGAGCCCGGCGCTGCCCGGCTCCTCCTCTGTCGTTGTCAGGCTAAAAGTAAACGTGCTGGGACCCCGGCCGCCGCCACAGGTGCCGCGATTGACCGTGATGCGCGCCCGACCGGCTGGTGCTGCCTGTTGACGGGATGCCGCCGCTTGTCTCCGAGCGGCTCTAACCATCAGGCATCCTGCTCGGTGCCGGGCGAAGTCACGAGGTCACGGAACCCGAAACGAACCAGAGACGAGTTGCTGTGGCGTTGGGCCTTCTGTGATCCCGCTGGCTTTGTGTGGAAGGAACGGGGTCTGAGGAAGGACGCTTGGCTCCCACAAAGGCCCTGAGCGGGCCGGCGGGTCAGTGTGACAGCCAGGGTCCGCGCGGCCGCGGGGCTCGGGCTGAGCGTCGACCTGTGTGTGGACAGGAGCTCCACACACTGCCCAGGCTGTGGGCTCCATGCCCAGTGTGGGGCGTGCGGGAGGCAGCCCATCGCTGTGTCTCTCACGTCAGGTTTCTCTCTGGCCAGTTCCCCGGCCTCCCCAGTTCCTCGGCCTCCCCAGCTCCCCGGCCTCCCCAGCTCCCCGGCCTCCCCAGTTACCCAGCTCCCCAGCCTCCCCAGCTCCCCAGCCTCCCCAGCTCCCCAGCCTTCCCAGCTCCCCGGCCTCCCCAGCTCCCCGGCCTCCCCAGCTCCCCAGCCTCCCCAGCTCCCAGCCTCCCCAGCTCCCCGGCCTCCCCAGCTCCCCAGCCTCCCCAGCTCCCAGCCTCCCCAGCTCCCCGGCCTCCCCAGTTCTTCGGCCTCCCCAGCTCCCCGGCCTCCCAAGTTCCTCGGCCTCCCCAGCTCCCCGGCCTCCCCAGCTCCCCAGCCTCCCCAGCTCCCCGGCCTCCCCAGTTCCCCAGCTCCCCGGCCTCCCCAGCTCCCCGGCCTCCCCAGTTCCCTGGCCTCCCCAGCTCCCCAGCCTCCCGCCGAGTCTGCAGTCATTCTGTGACCGCCGCCTTGGGGGTGCCCGGGGTTCGGCTGCTCTGACTGCCGTGCCCGCCCCGCCTCTATGCCGCCTGCCCTTGTTTCCCGCGGGAGCCGCCTGTCTGCCTGCGTGCCAAGCTCACCCTCTCAGCGCGAGCGGCCAGAAACAACAGGGACGTGTCCCTTCGCGGCTCCGGAGGCCAAACGTCCACCACGGGCGCCTGGGCAGAGCTGCTCCTCCAGAGCCCCCGGCAGCACCGGGCCAGGCCCAGCCCCGCCTCCAGCCGGGCGCTGCCCTGCGGCGTCCTGGCGTCTGCTCTGGGCTGCACCATCCAATGCCCGCTTCTCCACGGCCCCTCCCCTGCGCGCGCCCCGTGCCCCTCCTCTTCCTCTGAGGACAGCGCCGCGGGGAAGGCCGAGGGCAGTGCGCCCCGTCCTAGCGGTCACGCTGGCAAACAGCCTGTTTCCGAGCGCAGGCACATTTTGAGGTTCCGGGTGGACACGGACCTGGGGACACGTTTGGACCCAGCCCGCCTCCCCCATCCAGAGCATAACTTGGGCCGACGCCTGTTTCAGGAAGATGCGCTCAGTGCCAGCGCCCAGGGCCCCGGCTGAGGAGAGGGGTGGGGGTCCCAGGGCCAGTGGGACGCTGGGCGAGAGCCTGGACCAGAGCACAGTGTGGGCAGAGGCAGCCGAGCACCAGGCCGTGCCCCTGCAGCACAGGGTGTGGCCCGCACGGCGCCGCGGTCCCATCAGCCGCTTGGGCCCCTCGGCTCCTGGAGGGGGTGTGGCACCACCTCTCCACCTCCAGCACCAGCTCAGGTGGCGCCGGCAGGTGCTCAGCCGCTGTTGGGACCCATCCACCCCCACATGGGCCGCTGCCTCCTGTCCTCCTCACGGTTTGCAGAACCTGCGCGGGACCACGGCCAGGAGGCTGGCGGCGGCCCAGCTGGACAGGCCAAGATCTGTGTTGGAGGCCGCCCAGCCCGGCGCTCACACACCCGCTGTCCGCAGGCCGTTGTCTTGGCTTCAGGGTGCTGGCGAGAGACCCACATGAAGTCCCCGCGAGAGCCTTAACCTACTTACGACTGCAAAGCCCTCTCCCCACTCAGAACGCGTTCCCTCCCGACGCCCCTACCGGACTGTCTCCAACCTGGCACGGCCGATCAGCCTGCATCGGACCCCAGGGCCCAGAGGTCAGAGGGAGACACGACCTTGACCACGGAGCCCAGGTCAGCGATGTCTGAGCACGGAACTGAGGGCTACTGGGACAGTCCTCCGCCCAGACACTCAAAAAACACAGGTGTGGGGGCCCGGGCCACAAGTTGCAGAGCCCAGATATATGACACGGAGCCTCCCCAAGGGCACAGAGACCGAGCCCTAACCCTAACCCTAACCCTAACCCTAACCCTAGCCCTAACCCTAACCCTAGCTGTAGTCCTAACCCTAGCCCAAACCCTAACCTTGCCCTAACCCTAGCCCTAGCCCTAACCCTAACCCTAGCCCTAGCTGTAGCCCTAAACCTATCCCTATCCCTAACCCTAACCCCAACCCTAACCCTAACCCTACCCTAGCCCTAACCCTAACCCTAACCCTAACCCTAACCCTAGCCAAGCCCTAACCCTAACCCTAGCTGTAGCCCTAACCCTAGCCCAAACCCTAACCTTGCCCTAACCCTAGCCCTAACCCTAACCCTAGCCCTAACCCTAGCCCTAACCCTAGCCCTAACCCTAACCCTAGCCCTAACCCTAACCCTAACCCTAACCCTAGCCCTAACCCTAGTCCTAACCCTAACCCTAACCCTAACCCCAGCCCTAACCCTAGCCCTAGCCCTAACCAGAGAGGCTGGTGCCCGTGGTGTGAGGCCACACACTGCGAGCCCTGCCCACACCAGCGGCTTCACCCGGGGTCTGGTCCTGGCCGCGCCCTCTGGGTGAGCCCTGGAAGGGCACTGAGCACGGACCTGACGAGGACACTCCAAGGTCACAGGTCATGCGGGTCACAGAGCGGACCCCGAGGAGGTCCCTGGCCTCCATAATCTGTATCTTTTCCTGCCTAACAAGCTTACGGTCACTTACAGGAAGCAGAGATTCTTTGTGGGTGTGTCTCGCACACGGGCATGCGCACGCACACACACACCAGCGACCTGAAGGAAGTCCAGGAACCAGGGAGCTCGCAGCCGCGTCTCAGGGCCGAGGGACACGGGGCAGAGCGGCTGGGCACAGGGGAGTCAGCAGGTGCCTCGGGGGCGGGGGGGTTGTCCCTCAAATGCCCGCGGTCTCGCGTGGGCGTCTGGCGGAAGCCCATCGCTGTCCGTCTGACCGGCTCCCCGTGAGTGCCGGCGTGTCACTGTCCTGCGCGGCTGATGAGAGCGCATGCTGATCCGGGTGAAGGCGGCGGTGGCCAAGTGGCCAGAATCAGAAGACCCAGTTCTTCCGCGCGGCCTCGGGGCGATGGGGCCGGGGGTGGCGGGCCGGAGGGGGCACCACGGGGCCTGTGGCTGGGAGTGCGTCTGCGATGTCCAAGCATAAATGGCAGCCGGCGGAGGCTCCGCGCCCCCGGGCCTGGCCGTGCCAGCTCTCTGGGTGCCAGGCAGGTGGTGCCACGTGGCAGCCACATGCTCGCCCAGCCCCCCGGCCCCTCAGCCAGGGCCCTTCAGAGCTGGTGATGGGGCGCCGGACGTGCCGCCCGTCCCGTCCGGCTCCGTCCCAGGTGTGTGGTCCACCCCGTGCAGGCCCGTCCCACCATGGGACGCCCCTCCATGGTCCCCACGACCAGCCCAACACCACCATGGGCAGAGACCCGAGACCCGCCTGGGGACACTCCGCCGGCCCTTCCTGACCACAGGGGCACCCCTCCTCTTTTCCCGGTGGCTCTTGGGACCTAAGCATCGTGGGGAGACTGAGACCAAGGCCACCCTCCTAGAAGCCAGCCCCCCTAGCCGGCCCCTCCGGAGGCGAGCGCGGCCCCTGGCCCCTGGGCAGCCTGAGCGGGGGGCGGGGGGGGGTGGGTGCAGAGCTTCAGGGTCCCCCTGGGCCTTTGCGCACAGACCCCCTTGAATCAGAGAGCGAGGGGACGGGGCGGGGGCATGTGACACCCACCAGGGCCTGACACCCTCTGCCCCCAGTGCCGGGCCCTGAGAAGCTCGGAGCACCTCTCCTCCCTCCCCGGTGCCCGCTCTGGGGTCTCTGGGCACCTGGCTGCCCTCACGCAGACCAGACCCCTGTTCCAGGCCCTGCTCTGCCCCGGGGCTGTCTGCATGGGGGCTGCCCACGGGAGGCGGTCCCCGCAGAAAGCCTGTCTGAGCTTCCCCCGGACACCGACGATCCCTGCTCCCCGCCGGGCATTCCGGCCACTGGACCTGCTGGAAACTCCGCTGGTGCAGAGGGACCTGCTGACCGCCGGCTCCCCTTGAGCTCTGAGATGCCACTCCCCTGGCGGGGCCTCCTGCGCTCCCTGCCAGCCGGCCTGCTGGTGTCCTGGGGCCTGGGAGCAGCCGCCCCGGCCGTTGGTCCTGGAGAACCCGCCCTGCCAGGCGCCTGCTGAGCCCCGAGGGACGCTGGCTGATGCGGATGGACGTCTGTCTGTCTCTCCCTGCTGCCCCGAGTGTCCTTTCCTCCTCTTCTTCGTCAGGGAGGTGACCCGGGCACCCGGCTCCTGCCCCTTCCCCGAACGTGCCCTGGGCGCCCCCGTCCCTCTGCTCTGAACCCCCTTCCTGCTCAGGCAGGAGGCCAGCTGGGGTGGTCCTGGCCTAGGGGTGCCTGCTCCCTCTCCTCCAGACCACGTGGGCGACGTCCCTCCTGGGGGTAGGCCGAACCCAAAGAGACATCAGCCACCTTGGATCAAAAGGGAGAAGGTTCTGCAATGAGGTCTGTGCGCTGCAAGGGACAGCGCCTGTGGGACGGAGGGGGACAGCGCCTGTGGGACGGAGGGGGACAGCGTCTGTGGGACAGAGGGGGACAGTGTCTGTGGGACGGAGGGGGACAGTGTCTGTGGGACGGAGGGGGACAGCGCCTGTGGGACGGAGGGGGACAGTGTGGGACGGAGGGGGACAGTGTGGGACAGAGGGGGACAGCGCCTGTGGGACGGAGGGGGACAGCGCCTGTGGGACGGAGGGGGACAGTGTGGGACGGAGGGGGACAGTGTGGGACAGAGGGGGACAGCGCCTGTGGGACAGAGGGGGACAGTGTGGGACGGAGGGGGACAGTGTGGGACAGAGGGGGACAGCGCCTGTGGGACAGAGGGGGACAGTGTGGGACGGAGGGGGACAGTGTGGGACAGAGGGGGACAGCGTCTGTGGGACAGAGGGACAGCGCCTGTGGGACAGAGGGGGACAGTGTGGGACAGAGGGGGACAGCGCCTGTGGGACAGAGGGGACAGCGCCTGTGGGACAGAGGGGACAGCGTCTGTGGGACGGAGGGGGACAGTGTCTGAGGGACGGAGGGGGACAGTGTCTGAGGGACGGAGGGGGACAGCGCCTGTGGGACGGAGGGGGACAGTGTGGGACAGAGGGGGACAGCGCCTGTGGGACAGAGGGGACAGCGCCTGTGGGACAGAGGGGACAGCGTCTGTGGGACGGAGGGGGACAGTGTGGGACGGAGGGGGACAGCGCCTGTGGGACGGAGGGGGACAGTGTGGGACGGAGGGGGACAGCGTCTGTGGGACAGAGGGGGACAGCGTCTGTGGGACAGAGGGGGACAGCGTCTGTGGGACAGAGGGGGACAGCGCCTGTGGGACAGGTGGGGACAGCGTCTGTGGGACAGAGGGGACAGTGTCTGTGGGACAGAGGGGGACAGCGTCTGTGGGACAGAGGGGGACAGCGTCTGTGGGACAGGTGGAGCCCGGTGCCTTGTAAGGAGCAGCCTGGGACAGTGGCAGAGGCCACGAGTGGCTGGCGGGGCGCAGGCCGGGTCCTGGATTCTCCGACCAGGCTTCTGGGTGAGTCAGTGACCTCCCTTCTCCCAGCAGAGGGAGCCCCTTGGCTGACCCCTCGCTCATGGCCAGTCCATGCTGCACCACCTGGCACCCCACCTGGCACCCCACCTGGCACCCCACCTGGCACCCCACCGCAGCCCAAGATTCGGCCCCGAAGACAGAGGCCGCCAGCTGGTGCCCGGCCTGCAGGCGAAAGGGGAAGTAAAGGTCGGGACCTGGGGTGACTCTTGTGCAACAGGAAAGGGACCAGGCAGCCGGGCTGGAGCATCAGCTGCAAACACGCCTGTGCTGGCCGGACCCTAGTGAAGGGCAAAGCTGTGACCTTCAGGTGGGCAGAGCGGCAGGGCTGTATGTGCATGTGTGATCATGTGTGTGCTGTGCACAGCTATGCATGTGTGTGCTGTGCGCACTCTGAGCACGTGTGTGCATGTGCGCGCTGTGGGCACGTGCGCATGTGTGTGCATTGCACGCTTATGCATGTGTGTGCATTACCGTACATGTGCACAGGCTGGCTCGGGCTCCTGCGGGGGAAGCTGGGAGGCGGGGCTGCAGAACTGGGTGCAGGCGCCCTGGCCCAAGCTGCCCGCGTCCAGTGTCAGGCTCGGGGCGGCCCTGCATGGGCGTCTCACTGGGGGCGGAGCCCTGAGGACAAAGGAACAGGCATGGGGTCGGCTCAGAGGCTCCAGGGAGGAGCCCTTCACGGGTCCTCCCAAGCGACACCGGAGCCACTGTGAGGGGAGGCAGCCCCCGCGGCCCCGGAGGGGGACATTCCCTTGGGGGAAGGCGGTATCGAGGCCGAGGGCTCAGCGGGAGGATGGGACGGAGACGTGGTGGGGACCAGGTGGTCTGCTCACCTAAACCCAACCACTGCCCCTGCCCCCGGGAGCAAGTGCTCCCACGCCCGCCTGCTGCCCACTCAGGCCCGGCCCCTCCTGACACAGGCAGACTGCCTCCCGCCTCCCCGGCTCAGTCCTCAAGGTCCCAGCAGCCTCCACTCTGGCCTCCCCTAGTCTCCCCCAAAGACTGGAGAGGGGCTTGGCGGGTGGGGGCTGCAGGGCTAAGGGTCCCTAGGAGGAGGCAAGACCCAGGTGCTCCACCAGCTGCTGCTGGCACCTTCCGCGAGGAGCCTGCCATGTCCCCACTACCCCCAGCCTGTCCCAGCCAGCCCGCCGGCTCGCGCTCCAGGCCACTGTGAGGAAATGAGGGATGTGTCCGGGGACGGGCCCTCCGTGTCCAGAGAAGGCCCTCCGTGTCTGGGACAGGCCCTCCGTGTCCGGGGAAGGCCCCTTCGTGTCCGGGAAAGGCCCTCCATGTCTGGGAAGCCCCCTCCGTGTCCGGGGACAGGCCCCTCCGTGTCCGGGGAAGCCCCCTTCGTGTCCGGGGAAGGCCCCTCCGTGTCCGGGGAAGGCCCCTCCGTGTCCAGGGAAGCCCTCTCCGTGTCCGGGACAGGCCCTCCATGTCTGGGAAGCCCCCTCCGTGTCCGGGGACAGGCGCCTCCGTGTCCGGGGAAGCCCCCTCCGTGTCCGGGGAAGCCCCCTCCGTGTCCGGGACAGGCGCCTCCGTGTCCGGGGAAGCCCCCTTCGTGTCCGGGGAAGGCCCCTCCGTGTCCAGGGAAGCCCTCTCCGTGTCCGGGGAAGCCCCTCCGTGTCGGGGAAGCCCCCTCCGTGTCTGGGGAAGGCCCCTCTGTGTCCAGGACAGGCCCTCCGTGTGCACCTCCTGCGGCTGTCCGAGGCCTGGGTCTGATGGGACAGCTACTCCCGCGCTCTCTGTCTCGGGAAACCGCGGCCACGGCCGGCCGGGCCAGAGCTGGAGCTGGCGGGGGGACGGGCTCAGACTCGGCGACACTGCAGCCTGCTCAGGGACAGAGGAGCAGGGCCAGCCCGCAGCCCCCCCAGGCTCTCGGAGCCCGTGCCCCCTTTTCGGACGTGAAAAACTACAATCTCGCCACCCGAGCCTCACACTCCGACGGAAGCCCTGCGGGTCCCACCCGGGAACGTGGCCACGCAGAGGAGCAGGACCCGGAATCGCCGGTGCCGTGGACAGCGCTTTCTTTTCATCGCTTCTCTTTAGTCCTCCCCGAGGACATCTTCCCGCTGATCGTTAGAGAGAGTGGGTGGGAGGGAGAGGGAGACAGAAACACCAACGTGAGAGGCACACCAACTGGCTGCCTCCTGCACGCACCCCAACCAGGGCCGGGGAACAAGTAACGAGGTTCGTGCCCTCGATCGGAGCCGAACCAGGAACCCGCTGTCCGCAGGCCGCCTGCACGTACAGCTCTTCACAGATCCCGTGGCGTGGCCACGCGTGCCTGGGCGGGGACTCAGCGGGGACCAGCCTCAGGCCTCCGCCCGGGGCCGGTGCGTGGAGGTCCGGAGAAGGCTGTTAGGGGCGGCCGGGGTGAGAGGCGAGGATTGTTCGGTGGCTGAGACAGTGGGAATGGAGGACAGTTTAGCCCGAGCTGTTGGTGATCGGGACCAAAGAATGACCTCGGGCCCTGGCTGGTGTGGCTCAGTGGACAGGGCGTCAGCCTGCGGACCAAAGGGTCCCGGGTTCGATTCCAGCCAAGGGCATGGACCTCGGTTGCAGGCTCCTCCCCGGCCTGGGCCTGGTCGGGCGCCTGCAGGAGGCACCCCCTCCATGCGTCTCTCCCATCTACGTCTCTGTGTCTCCCTCTCCCTTCTCTCCCTAAGACCCAGCGGGAGACACCCTCGGGGGAGGCTGAGCAACAACCGAAAGGAATGACCTCGGGCCCAGGAGGGCGTGGGATGGAGGGCCCTTTCAGGCCGCAGGGAAGCCGCCCTGAGCTGCTGAGGAGGCCCGTGGCCGCCTGTGCGGTGGTCTCCAGGGCCCTCCGCCGGCTTCCCAGGTACTGCCAGCAACCTCCCCTCCGCCAGCAAGTCCCCACGTGGCCCAGGAGCCTCGGGCCTCCCCGGCCCCTGACACGGCCCGCAGCAGGCGCTCCCCTCACGGGAGGCTGTGAACCCTCCCCGGCCCCCTCCTCCCGGGCCGCCCGCAGCACAGACTCCATGTAAAGTGCCGTTTGGGGTTATCGACTCGGCTCTGAGGCCGCGGAAATCAATGCCGCCGCTGAGCTGCTGGCGGCGTCTCTCATTAGTGCTCTCCATGTCTGGCTTTTAACCGCCGGGGACTGCACACGGGGCGCACGCTTGTGTCTGCGGCGCGAGCACATGCCTGCGTGTGCGCGGCCATATGCTTCTCTCGGCGGGAGCTCACGCCTGGCCGGGCGCCCGGCAGCACTGGCGTCTGGAGCACATTCGTCTGCCTGCGTGTTGCGTGTGCATCTACATGGCACTCGTGTGCGTCCTGGCCTGGCGCCATGTGCAATGTGTGTGCTTGCCGTACTGTGAGCCTGTTGGTGCACGTGTGCTCGGGCGAGCGTCCCTGTATGCATGTGTATGCACGTGTGTGCATGCAGGCATGTGGACGTGCTCCAGGAGCAGCATGCAGCCTGCGGGTGGCTTTGGAATCATCGGTGTGAAACCTGCTGTGAACGCTCTTCTTTCATCTGAGCCAGAGAGAGAGGGGGAAAGGGAGAGAGAGAGGGAGAGAGAGGGGGAGCGGGAGGCGGAGGGAGAGAGAGGGGGAGAGGGAGGGGGGAGAGGGAGAGTTATTTGCATCGCTTGGCCCCGGATGTGAGCCCCGTTTTGCTGGGACATGAACACAGCAGGGGTCCCCAAAGCCCGTCAGGCGCCTCCCAGCCTGCGGAGCGGCATTCGCCGCCAGGGGCCCACTGCGGGTGACATCTCACCCAGCTCCTGCCCGGGCTCCTCCGGGGGCACAGTTAGCTGGGAGGCGGGACGAACGGACAGGCCTCCTTCATCATGGGTGTCTCTCTCCCTCTCCCCGCCGCTCTCTCACTAAAAGTCGACGAGCATGTGTTTGTGAAACATCCAGCGTTCCCGCCATCTCGCACACAGAGCTGTTTCCCTCACTGCTTCTCGTGGTTTGGCCGGCAGGCGTGGGCTGTGCTTTCCAACCGCCAGCGGCGCTCCTTTCGCAGAGAAAACGAGGAAGTGACGGCGTGACCGCCCGTCTCCGCCCAGCGCTCTGGG
Organism: Corynorhinus townsendii; assembly: GCA_026230045.1. Taxonomy (NCBI): domain Eukaryota; kingdom Metazoa; phylum Chordata; class Mammalia; order Chiroptera; family Vespertilionidae; genus Corynorhinus; species Corynorhinus townsendii. The sequence continues at coordinate 55,971,976 of JAPDVU010000010.1, forward strand.
GTGTCCCGCGCGTCTCCTGGGGGGACCGTCCCGTCACCATCGCAGGCAGACGCCTCCTGGTAGCAAGTGTTCCCGGCGGCACGAAGAAGGCGCTTATTCACCGGCGCCGTGTCTACCGTGGCCGCCTGCTCAGTGCCTCACTGCCCCTGGCCAGCAGCGGGCCTGACGTCCCTGCCCCTGCGCACCGTCACCTGTGCCTGCCGGCCTCCCCTGTTCCCCAGCCTCCCCTGTTCCCCAGCCTCCCTAGTTCCCTGGCCTCCCCAGCTCCCCGGCCTCCCCATTTCCCCGGCCTCCCCAGCTCCCCAGCCTCCCCAGTTCCCCGGCCTCCCCAGCTCCCCGGCCTCCCCAGCTCCCCGGCCTCCCTCTTTCCCCAGCTTCCCAGCCTCCCCAGTTCCCCGGCCTCTCCAGCTCCCCGGCCTCCCCAGTTCCCCAGCCTCCCCAGCTCCCTGGCCTCCCTCTTTCCCCAGCTTCCCGGCCTCCCCAGTTCCCCGGCCTCTCCAGCTCCCCGGCCTCCCCAGCTCCCCGGCCTCCTGCAGTCATTCTGTGACCGCCGCCTCGGGGATGCCCGGGGTTCGGCTGCTCTGCTTGCCATGCCCGCCCTGCCTCCATCCCGCCTGCCCTTGTTTCCCGCCGCAGCCACTCCATCTGCCTGCATGCCAAGCTCACCCTCAGCAGGAGGACGGGGCTGGCCGTCCCCAGGGGAGGGCGGGGCTGGGGCCGGGCCGGCGGTGCGCCAGACCCAGACTGAGCACTTGGACGTTTATCCCGCGTGGACCCCCACGAGCTGTGAGTGATTACCGCTCCCCTCAGATGGGAAACCTCGAGGACACATAACGGGGCCAAAACCAATTTGGTCGAGAAGAAGTGGCCAAATCACATGTGGCCCCGAGCCAAGCTAATGGCTCTAATGACACGGAGAAGCTGTGAGGCTACAGTGAGTTTGCCGACGGCACGAGCGTTGGGCTCAGCGAGCGAAGTCTGTTGGCGATTTTCAGCGAAATGGCCGGCGCGACCCCCGCCAGTGTGTCACGTGTCCTTCACCACGAACCGCTTACTCCTGATTCTGTCACTCACTCATTCCTTCTTTTTTTAAAACAAAAGTTTTTTTATTGATGTCAGAGAGGAAGGGAGAGGGAAGGAGAGAAGCATCCATGATGAGGGAGAATCATGGACCGGCTGCCTCCTGCACGCCCCACGCTGGAGATCGAGCCTGCAACCTGGGTACGTGCCCTGACCGGGAATCGAACCCTGACCTCCTGGGTCATAGGTCGACGCTCAGCCCCTGAGCCACGCCGGCCGGGCTGGCACGCATGCGTCTCCACGCTCCCCAGCGTGCGGGTGGGGAAAGGTGACCAGGCCTTACTTGGTGGAGGAGGCTAACGACCGAGCAGTCGTTCTCTAGACCGCGTGCCTCGTCGCCGATGGACACCCCGGACTTCTGGTTTCAGCTCCGCCATGCAGACAGCCGTCGAGGCCTCCTCCCCGTCCGTGCCAGGAAAACGCCAGGAAACGAGGCTCCAGTGCTGTGTCGCCCTGGGCAGGTGTCTGAGCCTCTCTGTGCCTGGCTCACGCCCACAGAATTCCGGGCTCCGGGGTGGTGTGAGGACAGAATGAAATAGACAGGCTGGGAGGCCCTGGCTCCTGCTCCCTCCCCCTCCCCCTCCCCCACACCCTCTCTCCCGCCCCCCCGCCCCCGGCACAGGAACAAGCCAGCCGTCCCCAGCCCCAGCTCCTGGGACCGGACACCGGACACCGGCCGTGAGGTCAGGCCCAGCGTTGGCTCGTGAAGGCGCTTACGTTTCGTGCTCGCTCGGCTCTCGGTTCTCATCGAAACGTCCTTTCTGACGAGGCCCCGGCGTTCCCGCCGCGCTGAGAGTTTTGTCCTCAGGGAGCCCGAGACCTGAGAAGGCCGGGTGGGGCGGCGCTGAGATCAAAGGGGGCTGTCACCCCAGGGAGAGCCCGAGGAGCGGGACGTCTGGGCCCTGGCGGAGCCTCTGGGTGCCCTGCCCTCCGCCAGGCCGGGAGGGCCAGGGAGGGGCCGCCACACACTCGCTGTCCTGGGTTCCTGCTCCGAGGGGGAGGCCCGGGGCCCGCGAGGCCGGCAGGCTCAGAGCAGAGCTGGCGGCGTCTTCCAACATGCGCTGCGTGCTGGGGTCTGGGCGCAGCCCCCGTGCCGGCCCATGAGCCCCCGTGGCAGGCGGAGCCTGGGGCTCGGAGAGGCTGAGTCCTCTGCTCAGAGTCACACAGCCACAGGGGTGGGCCTGAGTCTCACCCCGGAGGTCTGACCTGCACGCCGTCCCGAATACTGTGACTGTGACCACGACTGTGACCGTGACGGCGCCTGGGGAGCCGCCGGAGCCGGACAGAGGCCTCCGAAGGCCACCCGGTCGCCGTCTGCCTCGCCTTCCGAAGGGAGAGAGACCTGGGAGGGCCTCCCGGAGGAGGGGCGATGAGCGGACCTCGTCCCTGCCCTGCCGAGGACGGGGACGCGTGGGGACCGTCACGCCTGCGTGTCTAGTGACCCACGTGTGCAAAGTGCTGGGACAGCCTGGTCCAGGGGCCCCAGTGAGGGGGCTGTGTCGCCAGTGACTTTCTCCGCCGGGGCGGGTCCAGGCGGCCCCTCTCCACAGCCCCGGAGCCAGTGCCCGGCCGGCCCAGGAGGGAGGAAGGACGGACGTGAGCGACGGACTCCTGCCCAGGGGTGACGGGGGGCAGGGGAGGAGCACAGGAGAGACGGGGGAGGAGGAGCCCGGGAGGCCCCACTGTCCGCCCAGCTCCCCGCCCTGCACAGCCCCGGGGGGTCTCCGGTGCCAGCTCGGCTTGAAATCCCTCCCGCACCCTGCCACCCGCAGTGGGAACGCTTATGAGCATCTAATTAGCCACGTGGGTAAACAATGGCGGAGGCCTCCCTCTTCCCTGCGGTCCCTCACGTCCGCCCTGGGCAGCAGGTCCGAGCGGCCGTCCTGGGCCACCGGCTGGCCGCGGCTCTGAGATGCCCGGTCATTTCCTCCACGGTCAGAGCCGCAGCTGGGAGGCTGACCTTGACCGGCGTCTTCCTCCCGCGGCCGTGAGAATTCAGCGCACTGGCTCCCCGATCCCGTTTATTTCCCATCGTCCCACCGATTCCTGCGGCAACGCTCAGTAAATGCCACACGGCGGGCGGGGCTCCGGGGAAGGCGCGCACACGTATGCTGCGTCCTGCTCCGAGCTGGGCCCGCTGCCTCCCAGGTGGGATGTGCACCCCGTTTCCTCAGCGGGGCAGTGAGGCCTGGGGGTGCCTGCCCTGGATGCTGACAGAGCTGGGCCTTGCTCCGTCAGCCCCCCGTGTCTGCAATGCAGGGCGGCACGGCCTCGGCCTGCGGGTTCCCTCAAGACGCGAGAACACGCCAGGGGCCGACCCCAGGGCAACCGGGCTGTGGGCGCGGCAGGCGGGCGGGAGAGCCCCACGCGGACGCCAGCCCCCGCCCCCAACCCCGAGGCCCTGGGTGGGCGTCTCATAGGGTGAAGCCACGTCCGTGTGAGCCGTTACCATAGCCCCTGGTGCTGACCTTGAGCTGAACTCAGGCTGACCTTAGGCTGACCTCATGTCGACTTTGGGATGACCTCAGGCTGACCTCTGATGGCCACCTTCTGGCAGGAGGCTGAGTGGACACATTGGGGGCGACCATCAGCCCTGGAGGAGCCTGAGGTCGCCGTGGGCAGTCTCTGCGGAGACGGCAGGACCGGCCGCGGCTGCGAGGCCCCGTGGCTGCCCAGGAGGGCCCCCATGGCCGGACCGATCGTTAGTCACGTATCGATCCGCGCTCACTGCTCACGGCACCCCTCTGCGCCCGCTCCGGGCTGCGTGGGCCGGGGTGACAGGACGGGGGCCGCACTCACTCCCGCGAATGGTGACAAAAGATCTGGGCCCGGAGTCCGGCATCGATCTCCCTGCAGAGGCCGGAGCCACGTGCACCCGCACGGCTCCCACCGCGAGGGGTCTGCCACCCGCAGCTCCCCGGGGGCAGAGCGGGCAGGGCCTCCCACACCCCGGCCTCCCGACCCTCACTGGCAGGCCCGGCTCTGAAGAAGGCGGCGGGACAGGGGACAGGGAGGGTGGGCAGTAAATCGGCACCTGAGACAGCTGCCTCCAGCATCGGGGGAGGGAGGGGAGGCCCGCGGGGCGGGGAGGGGGAGCGGCCTGGGAACTGCGGCCACAGTGCAGGCTGGACCCCGCCGCCCGCCCGCCAGGCTGCTGCCCTCCCTCCCTCCCCCGCGCTCTGGCCCCCACCGGTTCGAAGGGAGGGTTCAAAGGGCGCGTTCTGTTTCCTCACCTCATCTCCCACCGATAGAGATGTTACAGCATCGATTCCTAAAGGGGCCGGCTCTGCGCTCCTTCATCACTGCCCGGCGCGGAGATGCGATTACTGCCGTCACCAGCTGTCCCCGCGCCCGGGCAGGACACGCACGCGCACGCACACACTCACACATGCACGCACGTACACACACTCACACGTGCACACACACTCACATGTGCACACACACTCACACGTGCACACACGTACACACACTCACATGTGCACACACTCACACGCGCGTGCGCGCGCACACACACACACACACACACATACACGGGCGTCCAGGGTGCTGGCGGGGGCAGTGCCGGAGGGAGGGGTCCCTGTCATGTGCTTCAGACACGACCCCGAGGGCCCAGCCACAGCCCCACAGGGTGTGAAAGGTGGGGGTCAGGGGCTTGGGGTGGAGCCTGCCCGGCTCAGCAAGAAGCAAGGCCGATCTCTGACCTTGTGCCGGGCACTCCTGCAGCCACGCTGCACCCAGGCCATGGGGGCGGGGCACGTCGGGGCCACCCCAGTCCTGCTCGGGAAGGTGGGCGTGGCACAGGCGGCTCTGCGCCTCCTCCCCGTGCGCCCCAACACTCGGCTCCCGACACTCTGCTCCCCAGTGCCCTGCAGGAGGCCAGAGCTCGGCGCTCAGGGCGACAGGCAATGGGCCTGAGGGAGGGACACTGTGGCCACCACCACCCGTCCCCCCATGGTCCCCGCTGCTGTCCCCACTCCGACCCATGAGCCGTTCTTCAGGAACTCAGGCCACACGGGTGGGAACCACAGGCCAACGTCTGAGGACCACACAGTGCAACCTCCTGCCTCCCGCCTCTGGCCTCCTGCCTCCGGCCTCCTCCCTCCTGCCTCCTGCCTCCGGCCTCCTCCCTCCTGCCTCCTGCCTCCGGCCTCCTCCCTCCTGCCTCCTGTCTCCTGCCTCCGGCCTCCAGCCTCCTCCCTCCTGCCTCCGGCCTCCTGTCTCCTCCCTCCTGCCTCCTGCCTCCGGCCTCCTCCCTCCTGCCTCCTGCCTCCAGCCTCCTGTCTCCTGCCTCCAGCCTTTGGCCTCCTGCCTCTGGCTCCAGCCTCCTGCCTCCTCCAGGGCCACCTTGTGCTCCCCGCGCCCTCTGCTGCCTCCGGGGCCACGCCGGCCTGCAGTGCGGAGCTGGGGATGAGGGGGGTGCGTGCACGAGAAGCATAATCAATTGTTTCTCCTTAAAATGGAAATAACACTCTGCAGGCTGCACCAGGCCTGGAGGCCGCACTGTGTGGCCCTGACACCCAAGGGGCCCGGAGGCGGGGTGGAGGGGGCCGTGGTGAGCCTGGATGGAGGGAGGCGCAGGGCCCTGCCTCCCGGCAGGAGCTGGGGCTTCAGAAGTAACGACCAGAGGGGACCCGGACGCTGAGGTTTGGCTGCGCCGCCCAGGCCTGCAGAGCCCGGGACAGGACGCGTGTGCGCGGGAGGCCCCCCGAGCGGCCTGTCACAGCTCCCCGCTCCCAGCACCGAGGACGAGCATGAGTGTCAGGACCCCCCACAAAGGACCTCAGCCGCACTCCGCACAGCCGGGGCTCCCTGGGGTCCCTCCCTCCGGCCTCCGGTCAGCCGGGGCTCGGGGCACCGCTGTCAGGTAGGAAGCGTGCGGGCCGCGGGGAAAGCAGAGCGATGCCTGAGCAGCCCCGCAGGCTGAGCCGCCGGCCGCGCGCTGCCGTCCCCTCCTGCACAAGGACACCGGCTCCCCCGGGAGGAGGGTCAGGTGTCTCCTCTCAGCGCGTGAAGGGCAGCAGATTCGATTAGGCCGAGTCTGCAGCCGCCTTGGCATTGATTTGGATATAAATAGGCGGCATCACGCCCGTCCAGGCACCCGCAGGGCACACTCCCCGGGTCACGCTGAGAGACGCGTGAAATTGTGGACACTTTAAACCGGTTAGTGTGTGACTCTCGACACAGGCGGCCGCAGCTGAGCTGGGTCTCGGGACAAAGAGCGACACAGCTGTTCTCTCTCTCTCATCTATATATCATCTGTTTATCATCTAAAGCCCATCCAACTCTCTGTCTGCCATGCTATTTCTCTCCATCGTGTCTCTCTCTCTCTCTCTCTCTCCCTCTCTCCCTCTCTCTCCCCTCCCCCTCTCTCTCCCCCCTCCTCTCTCTCTCTCTCTCCCCTCCCCTCTCCCCCCGCCCCTCTCTCCTGTCTGGTCTGCGTGGCGTGTAAACTATTTGTTCTCTCCGGTGAAACTTCAAGGGGGAGGAGAGTCAATTATTCATTCGCCGCGGCGGCCTGGGACCCATCGGTTCTGTTTCTGGTTCGCTCAGATCCGCTGCACGGGTTCCGCTTTGATCGCATTAGGTCTCCTGAATAATTGATGCGGAAACTTAACCTGCGCAGAATGAGCAAGTGCATCCGGAGGCCGTTTCCCCAACCTGGCGGGGCCGGCGCCCAGGAACGGCGTCCGGCTCGGAGGAGACGCCGGCCGGGGCCAGGGAACCATGCCCCGTTTGGACCAGCGCTGTGCAGGGTCCAGAGGCCTCACTCTGCGGCCTGGCCCATGGTGGCACCCGGGACCCCGTCGTTGTTGGTTGGGGGTGGACAGGTGTGCCTGGAACCTGCGATGGGCGTGGGAGCCACCGGCTGCCCTCCACACCCAGGCGCGTCAGCTCAGGCTGAGCAGGTGGTGCCAGGAGGCTGTGCCCGAGGCCCCAGGCTGAGCCGAGAGGCTGGTGCCCGCGGGCTGGGGCGGAGCTCACGGTCGGCCTCCAGGGTGCTGCGGAGGAGGCCTGGGAGACGCATTGCAAATGCTCAGGACGAACCGGCTCATTCCTCGGCCCGAGCGCCAGGCCGGGAGGAGCTGTCGGGGGTCGTGAATGGAGCTCTCCAGGAACGCGAGGCCGAGCCAGGAGGGTTGACGGCGCGGCACGGGGTTGTCTGTTTACCTATTTATGCCCGCCTTGTTCGCAAAGGGTTCAGGCCGCTCAGGAAGACGGTGAAGCACAGCAGAGAAACACAAATGAGGAGGCGGCCGAGGCTGAGGAGGGGCAGGGCCGCCAGGAGCACCCAGGGCCGGAGCCCCCCTCAGCCTGTCTGAGCCTCGGCTTCCTCAGTGCTGCAGGGCACCGGTCGCAGCGAGGCCCCCCTTCAGCGCACCACACACACACACATGCACACATACCGTACACACATGATACATGCATGTACACGGTTCACACGCGTGTGCGTACACAATGCATGTGTGCACACCGTTCACATGTGCACACACAATACACATGTATATGCAGGCACACAATACATGTATGTGTGCCGTTCGCACATGTACATACACAATACACGTGTGTATATACATGCACACAGTGCGTGTGTGCATACAGTTCACACACTACGTGTGTGCACACAGTACACGTGTGCACGCATATACATTCACATGTACACATATGCACAGAATGCATGTGTGCACACAGCACGCATATACCACACACGTGTGCACATTGCACATGTGCCTACGGTGCACACCAGTACATGCAGTCCATATGTGTATCTGTATGTGGTACATGCACATACATGCACAATACAAACATGCATACATACACACACTCCCTGAAGGAGAGGGGCTCCCTGGCCGAGCAGAAAAGCCTGGGATTTGGGGTCCTAAAGACCTGGCTCCCAGGCCCAGTGGCACCCTGGCTGGGGCTGGCGGGTTGTGCGGGCGACTTGGGAGTCACCTCTCAGGCCTCACCCTCTCGCGCCCCCGGGGGCCCACCGGGCGGGGCAGCCGCAGGCGGGTAAACCGCCTGCACTCGCAGCTGTTCTGACCTCACTGGCCGGCTCCTCCTGGCGCTCAGCACGTGACCGCTTCCGCCCTGGCTCGCCCCGCCCGTCCATTTCCTGGCTGCACACTGAGCGCCCAAATGGGCCCCCTAAGACATGACACACCCTAAACCCGGACACTGGGGACGTGGCCTCACTCAGAAAAGGGGTCTTTACAGATGTAATTCAGTTAAGATCTCAAAATAGGGTACACTGAGATTTCGGGGGGCCTCAGCGCAGTGGCTGCTGTCCCTATAGGGGGGGCCAGGGGGACCTGTGACAGAAACAGGGGGGGTGAGGCCCCACAGCCAAGCAACCAGCAGCCGGAGGAGGCAGGAGGGACCCTCCCTGGAGCCGATGCTTTTATTATTATTATTGTTGTTGTTGATGATGTCACAGAGGAAGGGAGGGGGAGGGAGAGAGACATCCATGACGAGAGGGAATCACGGACCGGCCGCCTCCTGCAGCCCCCACGGGGGATCGAGCCCGCAACCCGGGCCTGTGCCCTGACTGGGGATTGAACCGTGACCTCCTGGTTCAAAGGTCAACGCTCAGCCCCTGAGCCGGGCCGGCCTGGCGGGAGCCGACACCTTGAGTTCAGACTCGCGGCCCTGGGAGTGGGCGCCGGGGGCTGTCTGCAGGTGGAGCCGCCGCGTGCAGCCACCCCGGGAACTGGTGCGCGTACCGAGCCCGCTGTCCACACCCCGAACGAGCCCCCGCGGCCCGGCCACACGCAGCGGCAGCCCACGGTGACGAGCGCGTCCCGAGATTCCGGCCCCGCCCCCGACAGGCCCCTCGTTCCCCACTGGTCGTTTCTGCCACGAAACAGATGCCACTCCGTCCTACACCACCTCCAGCAGCCTCCCGGGTGGCCGGGATGGAGCCTCTTCCCGTCGGTGAGGCCCGGCCTCTGCAACCCCCCACCCCCTCCCCCTGTGCCGGGTGGTAGAGCCGGGCGGCCTCATCCGTGCCCGGCACTGATCTCTGATCGGTCACGTTTGCTGCAGGCCGCCCAGCTCACCACGCACCTTCTCACTGTGGGGCTCCAATGCATGCATGAACCAATGAATGAATGAATGAACCAATGAATGAATGAATTGACAAGGAAGGAAGGGAGGGAGGGCGGGAGGGAGGGAGGGAGGAACCAATGACTCAACGAGTGATGCCCGTCGTGGCTTTTCCACCCAATACTCAGGTGACATTAGCAAAGTCACCTCACAGGGACCTGGGTTTAACTGTCACCCTAACGGGCAGGGCTGACCCTGGCTCGGCCCCCACTGGACTCGGCGTGTGGAGCCGCCGCGCCCGCCCGGCAGGTGCCGGGGATCGCCAGGAGCTCGACAGAGCAATGCTAAGCCTTCTCCGTCTTTCTGGAACACGGCGTGGTATGAACCCAAAGCCATTTCCGTCCGCCCCGCCCCCGACGCTGGGCAGCTCCGGGCCCCAGGCCCCGGGCTCGGAAATCGCCACCAGCACCCCCAGGGCCTGCCAGGAGCAGGGGTGCTGCGCAGAGGCAGCTGCTTCCAGCCTGCGTCACCGTGACCGCCACGGACGACTGGTGATCTCCCACCCTGCTCTTCCCCGGCGTGTATCTGCTCTCCCTCCCCCAAGACGGAACATCCACACAGCAGCTGTCACGGGTCGTTAGCAACGGCATCTTCCTTCCCACCATTAAGGCGAAATAAAGCCAGGCAGCAGGTGACGGGAGGCGCTGTCCCACCGACAGCTTATCTGGGGACCCGAGGGAGCTGTCCCAGGAAATGACACCTCGCTGTCACATGGGGGCGCGTATCTCCTCACCACAAAGGGCGCCAACTCCCCCGCGCCCACACACACGGCGGCTCCACGCCTGCCACAGCCAGGGAGCCGGCCCCCAGCAGAGAAGGCAGACGGGGCCGGAGGGCCCGGTGCTTCCGCTGACCATCAGATGGAGCCCACGGGCCTCTGGGTGGCCGAATGAGGGCAGGAGTGACAGCGGCTGTCCCTCTCTCAGACGCTGCCACGGGGGTCACCTGAGATGCACACCGCCCAGGACACAGCCCCGGGGGACAGGGACTCGCGGGCCCCTCGCACGGTGGCCAGCACGCCACAAGTGGGCATTAAGGTGATGCAGGGAATGACAGTCCGTGGCACCGACTGTCAATGAAGGTGGTGACGAACACTGAGCCAGCTGAGCTTTCTGGGAGGCCTGTCCATGCTGGGCGCCGTCCCAACGCCGGCCTCGGCGCGTCCATCAGCCACAGCGCGCCGACCTCATCCCCCTGCAGCTGCTTGAGCCGATGGCGGGCATGGAGAGTGTGGGTGGCAACGGGCACAGAACACAGGGACAGCGAAGGCAGAGGCAGCGACATCCATGGGTCTGCATGGCTGCCACCATGAAAACCCCTACCACTCATGGGAAGCCACACGGGTGGCCCCTCCCCAGGCCGGGGACAGTGTCTGCCAGACAGGAGGCCCCAGACGAGCCTCCGCAGGGCCCGGTGCCTTAGGGCCCCTGCCTGACCCACACCCTCAGTCATCACAGCCAGCGAGCCAGACGGATGCCAGGCGGAGGGAACCAGGACAGCTGGGGTCACTGGCTCGGCCACACCTGGGGTGAGAAAGAAGCACCTCTGCGTGTGCATGCATCACTGCTCGTCCCGTGTGGCCCTGGGAGCACGTGCTGGCAGAGGGGGTGGGGCAGCGGTGGTGAGCTTGGGGCTCTGCTTCCCAGCTGCCATCATGGTGCCGAGTTTTCTCCCCTCCCCCACCGAGCTCCCACTCACCGGGCCATGCTGAGGTGGTGGTGCGCTGAGGGCGCAGCAGTCATGGCACTGATAACGGACGGTGAGAACGATGGTGATGATGGTGGTGATGGTGATGGTGATGGTGATGGTGATGGAGGTGGTGATGGAGGTGGTGATGGTGGTGATGGTGATGGAGGTGGTGATGGTGATGATGGTGGTGATGGTGATGGTGATGGTGATGGTATGGTGATGGAGATGGTGGTGATGGTGGTGGTGATGGTGGTGATGGTGATAATGATGGTGGTGGTGATGGTGGTGGTGGTGATGGTGGTGGTGGTGATGGCGGTGGTGATGGTGATGGTGGTGATGGTGGTATTGATGGCGAGGATGGTGGTATTGATGGTGAGGATGGTGATGGTGGTAGTGATGGTGATGGTGGTGATGGTGGTATTGATGGCGAGGATGGTGGTATTGATGGCGAGGATGGTGATGGTGGTAGTGATGGTGATGGAGGTGATGCTGATGATGGCAGTAGTGATGGTGATGGCAGTGAGGCAGGAGTTGTGACAGGGAAGGAGGGAGCTCTGAGCTCTCACACTGTGGACCACCCTCTGCATTTCTCTCCAGGCTCAATGAACCATCAGGCACTTCTCGTCCCTACAGGGAGCGTCTGTCATGGCCCCCAGCCTTCATCTCATGTGCCTGGAGCTCTCTGGCAGGGCCCTGGAGCCACCACGGTGTGAATAATGAGCTTTTCCCCAAAATCATGGCCCCGCTGAGTGCTCAGCCGCTCTGCTGTGAGGTGTATCATCAGCCGTGTGGTTGACGGATATAAAGAACTCACAGAAGTGTGATTGGGAATGAATCTGACTATGATTATGAATTCTTCGTAGGTGTTTAGAGAACTCCGATTTCCATCTAGACATCTTTGTGTCCCACCGCTGGCGCACCCGTCCCACCAACACCTTCTGTCTCTCGGCGTCAGAAATGCAACAGGCGTGTGGCTCCTCTTGTTTTGTTCCGAGAGGGAGACATCCTGCAACGCTGACGTTCGGGATAATATATTATGTCAGGTGCAACAGGCAGGAAGTTAATTAGAGTCAGAGAGTTAATTAATGAGATCCAGGCACATTAGCGATCGTTACCTCATCCGCGAAGAGTAATTAACGTGGCGTGGCTGGTGATTCTCCTGTGAAGCGGCGTGTTGACACGGCACGTAAGTCACTCCACGTGGGAGAGGCAGCTCTCCCTGGCGGCGGCGGGCGGCGCCGAACACATCCACCAGGGCGACGGGGCTGGAAAGCCACGTGGCCCGCGCGAAGCCCGGTGTTTGGGGATCCCGGCCGTCACCGGCAGCCGCCAACTGTTAGGGACCCAGAGCCGGCACCTTCCGCCAGCTGCTGCGCCTCGGTTGTCCCATCTGTGAAATAGGAGCCATGAGCACCCTTCTGGCGGGACAGGGCTGGGGTTCGATGCAAAGATGAAGGGCGGTGACACTGGGCACCCGGCTTCCTTAAACCCACGGGATTAGAGCTGCTGGCTCCCCCACGCCCTCCGGGCCCCCCGTGAAGCAGGAGCATCTGAGGGGCCAGCCCCATGGACGGCGGGGTCCTGGGGTGTGTCCCCCAGAAGACAGGGCTTGAGCTGAGCCTTGGAAAGAGAACAGGTGCCCTGGCTGGGGTGGCTAAGTGGATAGAGCATCAGCCTGCGGACGGAAGGGTCCTGGGTTCGAGTCCCGTCAAGGGCATGCACCTGGGTTGCAGGCTCCTCCCCGGCCCGGGCCCTGGTCAGGTGGGGACAAGGCTCTGAGCTTCCCCTCAGAGGACAACGAGGGCACCAAGCACCCCTCAGGCCACCCCCTGCCCGGCCGGCCTCTCCCTCCCGGCCGCGGGTCCAGGCTACGCAGGGCTCAGACAACGGCCCAAGCTCTGCTGTCTTCCAGGTCCCGCTCCACACGGGGCCCAGCCGTGAAATTCGATCCGTCTTCGCTGACCACATGCGTGCGCCCGCTCGGACAGACACCTGCCTCCACGACGCCTGGTGTCTGCGGGGAGGAGGCGGCCACGCAGGCAGGCAGGTAGGCTCACCCCGTCCTTCCTCTATGAGGTCCCAGTCCGCCCGGAGCCTGACAGCCTGGGTCCGCGCCTCCACCCACGCCAGGCTCACCCTCGCCACGTCACTCTCTGTCCTCACGCGAGCCCCAGGGCCCCAGGCCTTTCGCTCAGAGGCCGCCCGGGTCTCAGACCTCCTGCTTGTCCAGAAGAAATGAGTGGCCGTTAGCAGGGGTCTGGAGGGTCCTGAACGCCCCCCCCACACACACACACACACACTCATTGGCTTTGGGACCTGGAATGGGGGTCCTGAGGGCGTCACCCAGGGGGCCAGCCACAGGTGAGTTGGCAAGACCAGACCGTATCGGTCTGTTTCCTAGGCCGCCAGGAGAAGCCCACCGACCAGGAGGCCCCCCCCCTCCACGGCTCGTCCCTCAGGCCGGAGTCTGAGATCCAGGCAGGCTCTGGGCGGGCTAGTTCCTCCTGAGGCTCCAAGGGGGCACCTCGGTTGTCCCATCTGTGAAATGGGAGCCATGAGCACCCTCCTGGCGGGCCGTGGTGTCTGTGTCCCCCCCCCCTCCCCGCCCCCCGCCCCCGTGTCCGGTGCCTGAACAGGGAGCCGTGCTCCATGGGAACACGTGAACCGGGCCATCAGTGAGCTACCGGGGCGGCTGGGGGATGGGGAGCCCCACCTCCTGGCAACCAGGAAGGGACGCTGTCTCCTCAAGTGAGAAGCCCTGGGCGTCGGGGTGCAGGGGCCCCAGTCGGAAGGCCAGGGTGCAGGTGTCTGAGTGGGGGGAAGGCACGGCTCCTCTGTGGAATGGGCGAATGGAAATCATTCCATTTAAGTCGGGGCAGGAGAGGGGAGAGCACTTAGAAGGCAGACATTACAGAATCTGAATAATCGCCTCTTAAAAGCACTTTAGCTCCCCAGAGGTGAGAGGCCCCGCAGTGTAATGGGTCCGCAGGGCACTGAACCCCTGGGCCGCAGAAAAGGGGTCACGGCCCCAGCGCCTCTGAGCCCGCGGCCACCTCCAGCTCAAGTCAGGGGCACAGAGGGACCGAGCGCTCGGGGACAGAGGCCAAGGCCGGGGCTGGGGCCTGGCCGCCTCCCTCCCGCACTCAGCACCCTGGGCCTGGCACATGCTGGGGGCTGTGGGTGGGCCCTGCAAAGCCTCACGTGGCCATGACCCAGGCCAGGCACAGCCCATGTTCACCTTCTTCCTCCTTTTTATTTTTTAGTCTATTTTTATTGATTTCCGAGAGGAAGGGAGAGAGAGGGAGAGAGAGAGAGAGAGAGAGAGAGAGAGAGAGAGAGAGAGAGAGAGAAACGTCCATGATGAGAGAGAACCATGGATCGGCTGCCTCCTGCATGCCCCCCACTGGGAATCGAGCCCACAACCCAGGCCTGGGCCCTGACCGGGAATCAAACCGTGACCTCCTTGTTCTAGGTCGGCGCTCAACCACAGAGCCACGCTGCGGGCTGCACCGTCTCTAGGGCAGGGCCGGGCTCCTGGGGTCTTCCCGCGCTTGGCCAGGAGGAAGCCGGATGCGTTCACACTGGGCTGGGCTCCACCCTGAGTGAGCCGAGCTCGCCCTGGGGCCCGGCCTGAGCGACAGGCTGGCTGGGCTGGACCGGGCTCGGCCATAAGGGGTGGGAGTGACTTGGACAAGCTGGGAGCTGCCCTGCCCCCAGGCCCACTCTGGCCGCTGCTAGAAGGAGGGCGCCCCTCCACTCCCACTCACAGAACCGGCACCCGCAGTGCCGTGTGGCAACCAGGGGGGCCCAACCCAGCCTCGGGATCCAGGGTGTCCGTTGGGGGTCAGCCACGTGGACAGTTGTCCTTCGTCTCCGGCTCCTCCAGAGGAGCAGCGGAGCTTGCATGTTCCCCCACGGGTCACGTTGTGGCGTGGCCCACGCGGCGTGGCCCGGGATGAACCAGCGATCCCGGCGCAGCTCAGAGCGGGAGCGCTCGCCGGGCGGGGACAGTGGCTGTGAGCCGCGGGGACGGTGTGGATTCAGGGCACGCGGTGTCCCCGTTCAGGTGCCGTGTGTCGACTGGTGAGCGCCGTGGAGGTGCAGTGCTGCTGGGAGTGGGAAGGGGGTGAGGGCGGGCTCTGGGCACCACCACCATGCCAGGGCCCTGGGTAGGTGGGGCGGTGCCCTGGGTGGCGACAGTGCTCTCAGACATGGCACTGACGGAGGTGCGTGCGGGAGCCACTGGGCCAGGCGGGGGCCTGGGGCGGGGGCCGCTGGGAGCCGTCTCCTGGCCTGGGGCTGGGGATTGCCGTGGGAGAGACCCGTCCTGGAGGGAGGGGACGGAGCAATGGCAGAGGCACCAAGACAGAAAGGGTTCGGTTCCCGCGGAGGAAGCGGCAACGCCCTAAATCCCCCTGACGGGTCGGCAGTTCCCGAGCTGAGGGCCTCGGGGCTGGCCCCCCAGCGGGACCTTCTCACTGGACACAGCCCCGTCCTGTCCTGTGCCACCTGCAGCCCTTCCTTCGGTGGGGGGTGGGGGTTGGACCCCCTGTGTCCCCCTGGAGCTCCGCCCAGCCTGGCGTCGCATGGAGAGTGGCACGCACGGCAGGCGGCCTGCTCCCCGTCACAGCCCTGTCCAGCGGCCCCACAGGCCTGTCCCCTGCCAGACAGACGCCTGGCCGGACGCCCGGAAGGAAGCTGCTATGGGAGAAACTGAGAAAGGAAGTCGAGTCCCCGCGCCCCGCGCTGTGATCATGAGACATTCAAAGCCGCGCGTGGGGGCGGGGCGGGAGGGTATTTATGGAATTCGCCGATAAAAGCCTGGGGGCGCATGCATTTCTGACTCCGAGACAATCAAGGCGCGTGGGAAGCGGTGTATGCAAATTCATTTAAATGATGGGCTGTGGGAGGGGCTGAGACTTGGGAGGCTGTGCGGGGGAGGGAGGCCAGCCAGGCGGGGACATGGAGTCACACCGGCCAGAGGGGACCCCGAGGGACAGAGAGGGGCCAGGTCACCCTCTGTGGACGGAGCAGGGTGACCCGTAGGCTGATGGTGCTCAACGAAGATCTTGTGTTCAAGTCCTAACCCCCAGGGCCTCAGAGCGCGACTGAGCTGGCAGAGGGCCTTGAGAGGTGGCTGGGTGAAAGGAGGTCGCCAGGGTGCTCGGACTCCTGTACAGGGTCCGCGTAAGAGGAGACGAGGACACAGAGACCCCGAGGAAAGGCCACGTGGCAGACACCAGGGACCAGGCCGCCCACATGCCCAGGAGCGCGGCCTTGGGAGGAGCCGGCCCTCCCCACCCTCTGCCCTGGGGTCCGGCCTCCGGCCTGCAGATGGTGAGGAGAAAGGCCGGCTGGGTCAGCCGCCGCCCACAGCGGTGCCCAGGGGCCTCGGCTGTGTGACGGGACCCGACAGAGCAGCTGACGCCCAGCAGCCGCCTGGGGACCACGGAGCCAGCCCTCGCTTGTCACCAGCTCCTTTCTAATTCATTTCACACGGGACTGACTTCAGCTTAAGGAGGCGAGTGGCTGGCGTCCGGAACAGTGGACAGTGCAGTCCTAGTGGGATCCCTCCGGATGTGCGGGAGGATGGCGCGGGCAGAGGGATGGAGCCAGGGACCAGCTCGGACCTGCTCGGGACAAGGACGGTGGGTAGTCCTCCATCCCCTCCCTCCTGGGAGGCCCGTGATGGAGACACCCCACAGGGCACCGAGCCCCCAGGGGCAGGCCTGAGGGCACATGACCAAGCCCCGCCCACTGGGCTCAGAGAGGCCCTGCCCACCAGTGCTCCTGGCCGCGGGGTCGGTGCCAGGCCAGCAGCGGGCAGTGGGGGCAGAGCGCCAGGAGCGAGGACGCCGTCACCTTGAACCAGACGTGGAGCCCAGCGCCCTCTGAGCTGACCGCCCCTCCCGCGCCCGCAATTAGCGCGGAGCCTTGACATCTAAATAACAGCCACGTTCCCCTAAACAGCGTGCGGGTGAGGGAGACCGAGTTGGTAAAAGAATTGCTCACCGCCACCGGAGCCGCCCGGATGCACATCGGACGCTGCCCAGTCCCTGAGCGGAATTTCCGTGGGGCACCAGGAGCCCCTTAGAAGGCAGACCCTGAAGTGTCCGGGGCTGTTTACCAGCTAGTTCCTGGTAATGAGGGAACGCGCACAGACCGTCAGACTGGGCTGCGGGCCGGGAGGGTGAGAGATGGGGCCGGGCTGGGGAGGGCACAGGAGCTGGTCGTGGGCGGCTCCAAAGAAATGGCCGTTAGGCCCAAAGGTCACCCCCTGGGAAGAGGCATGCATAAATGACTCAGAGACGGGGACCCAGGCCCCCCAGGGGCCCCACGCCCTAAAACCTGGACCGTCGATGGGGCCTGGCTTCCTGGGGTGCCCGCCCCGCCCACGCTGGCCTGCGTCCAATAGTGCTGCCTCAGTTTCCCCTGGTGGCCAGGTCAGGGACAGGCCAGAGCTCCCCGGCCAGCCAAGGCCTCCGTTCCAGACTGTCTGGTGTCTCCGCCCCTGCCCCCCGCCCCGCCGGCAGTGCCCTGGGGTTGCCGAGCCATTTCCGGACTGGGCGGCTTAAATGAGCAGTTACTGTCCCACAGCCCTGGGGGCGGGGGCGGGGGTCAGGGTCTGTACCTCCTGAGGGTGTCCGTGCTCCAGGCCAGGGCTCCCGTCCCCATCTCCTCAGGGTCACAGGGCGCCCTCCCAGGGGGCACGCCTCTGTCCAAAGTCCCCTTTTCTTAAGGACACGGGTCCCCTCGCCCTCCCACCCCCATAGGAGCTCAGCTTAACCAGCACCTTCTGCAAGGACCCCTCCCAGGCAGGTCCTGGGGTGAGGAGCCCCACATGGGAACTCTGGGAAGGTTTGGATTCTGTCCACATCGCCCCCCGCCCCCCCAGGGCAGAGCCCCAGCGTTCACGGATGGAAGCCCGAGCCTGGCAGTCCCGGGGCAGAGGGTAGCGGGAGGCCTCTGGGCAGCACTGGGCGGGGCTGGGCACCCAGGTGCTGCCCTCCCTCTGCGCCTGCGTGGACGCAGCTGCCAGGCAGAGGCGCACTCCCGAGCCCACGCCGGGCAGGGGCCGGGCGCTCACTCATCTGTTCGCTTTGGACTTTTTGCTTATTGAGCAGAAGGGGGTTCCTCAGAACAAAGAGGGTCCCCTGCCTGGCCGGGTGCGCAGCGCCCACGAGCAGCGAGCCCGCCCGACGGTGGGGACCCGGGACGGGGCCTCCCAGCGGGAAGAGGTGGGACAGGTGCTGGGAGCCTGGTCGGCGCCTGCAAGAGGCCTGGTCTGCTCTTCACCAGCCAGGAGGCTCGTCCCTTCTTACAGACAAGCCCAGAGAGGCCGAGGGACACGCCCAAGGTCACACAGCAGCCGGGACAGGCAGCCTGCCCGCTTGCACCGGTGCCCTTCTCACCAAGGACGACGCCCTCCCCGACATGGCCTGGGCCGACTTCAACTCCCAGCCAAGGGCCGGGGCCTGGGCTGCGGGCTCCACCCTGGCCACCCTCAGGGCACGTGCAGGAGGCAGCCAATCGCCATGTCTCTTTCACACCAAGGTCTCTCTCTCTCTCCGCCCCCCTCCAATCTCTCTGAAACCAACGGGGAACAGTAACCTCGGGTGAGATTAAAAAAATAAATCCTGGCCAGGTGGCTCAGTGGTCAAGCATCGCCCTGTGAACCAGGAGGTCAGGGTTCAACTCCCAGTCAGGGTGCAGGCCCGGGCTGTGGGCTCCGTCCCCAGTGGGGGGTGTGCAGGAGGCAGCCGATCCGTGATTCTCTCTCTTCATGGATGTTTCTCTCTCTCTCTCCCTCTCCCTTCCTCTCTGACATCAATAAAAACATTTTTAGAAAAAAAGAAAAAGAAAGAAGGAAATCCCAAACGGCCCGAGAACCCTGTCCCTTTCCAGAATGTTCCCATCCAGGAGCACGCCCCGGGCTCCAACTGCATACGGCCCCTCCCAGGCCCCGGCCCGCTTCCCACGGTCAGGCAGGGTCGCCCGGCTACCCGCACGCCCCTCCTCCCTGCGCTTCCTTCGCCCCTGCGGCGGCTGCGGGATCAGCTGCCAGCCGACTCCTTCCTTGGGCTCCCAGCATTTATGAAACACGTCCGCGGCCGCGTGGCAACCTGGAACTGACCTGCTTCCCGTCCCCGGCAACGCGCCGGGAAACTCACGGAAAGTGATTAATGACTCTCACGGAGCTCTGTCTCCGGCCCGGCTCCCACGGCGGCCGCAGACAGCGGGCAGTCGCCGTGTCTTTCTCACGCTGAGCGGGTTTCCGTCCGATTTCATTCTCTCGGGCAGGCCTCGGCCGAGGAGCCTGGCCCAGCAACGGGGTAGGTCGCCCGCCCCCATCTGAGCAAATCCCTGCACCCCTCAGAGCCTCCCTTTCCTCCCGTGAGGTGGGATCGGGGTGAAATCCGGCTCCCACAGCCCTGCAAGCTGCGGAGGGTCGGCCGGGCCGGTCCTGCCCGCACCCGCTCGCTGCTGTCCGCCCGCCCACCCCCCTGCTGCCTCCGATGTGCACACACATCCCACCCACCTAACCACGTCAGTTTCCCAGGGTTCTGCTCAGAAGTCACCTCCTCCAGGTAGCCCCCCGGGGCCCTCCTCTCTGCTCCACGAGCACCCTAAGCCTAATTGCTCACCCGATTGGGGTGTCGTAGCGGCCAATCACCCACTGGAGTGGATGGAGGCCACACTCGCCACCGCAGGGGCTTCTCCAGCCGGTCTCCATGCCGGTGTCCTGACCACGGGGCAGGGGTGAGAGGGAGCGGGCTGCACAGGCAGAGGGAGCAGGTCCGGTGCTGGCAGAGGTGTGGCCTCTGGCCATGGCTGACCCCAAAGGACCATCCCACGGGCCTGGCACCACGGTGTCTGCCACAGCCAGGACGCCGATCCCAGCTGGGACTGGACTCCAAGCCTGGGCTCTGCACTGGCCGGGGCAGCGGGCAAGCTGGAGCAGGGGTCTGGCCTGGGCGGGCAGGCAGGCAGGCAGGGCTGGAGCAGGGGCCTGAGCGGGGCGGGCGGGCAGGCAGGGCAGAGCTGGAGCAGGGGCCTAGGCGGGGCAGCGGGCAGGGCTGGAGCAGGGGCCTGGGCAGGGCGGGCGGGCAGGGCAGGGCAGGGCGGGGCCAGGGCTCATCTCAGAAGTGGCCCCTGCCCCGCGGGTCCCGCCAAGCTGCACTCTGGAAGGCGCGTTCCCAGGCCGCGGGGTGTGTGTGAGCACCTCCTGCTTCTCTCCCACCTTCGGCACATTGTACATCGATTGCCCCTCACCAGGCAGCATCTGACCCACATCCGCCCGACGCCGCGCAGCGGGCAGCAGCAGCGGCTGTGTGAAGACGAGGATGTGTTTTGAAGAGGCCTGTGTGCGGGAGTCAGCTGTCCCGCGTCCTGTTGCATAAGGCTCCATCCAAGCGCGGAGGCCCCACCCGCCGGCGCTGCTGAGCCGCTCTCCCTGCTCACGCCCACTGACCGTCCCCGGGCTGGTTTACCGCCCACCCTCTGGGCAGGGGCCACGTCTGGGTCAGCTGTCTCCCTCCACGCAGGGGCGGGGCCGGCTGTCGGGCGGGCCCTGAGAAAGGTGAGCGCGCCCCACTCAGGTGCAGGCACCTCAGTCCCCGACACTGTCCCGGGAGACGGGACTCTGTGTGGTGCTCCCCCCACCGCCCCCCCCTCCGATTCTAAAGACTGGAAGGTGCGGAAGTCTGGGGCCCCTGCTGAGGTCAGTTCACGGGCAGGCTGGCGGCCTCCCGCAGGGTCTGGCACGGGGCCCACCGCCCGGTGCTCCGGCGGCCCTGCCGGCTGCTGTCAGACTCCGTGTCTGAAGGGACCGGAAGGCCCTGACGGCCTGGCTTGGTAACCGGGCTCCCTTAAGCGACTCCCTCCTGGGTCCCAGGTCTCCTCTTCAACCTCAGAGGCCAGCGCCCACGGCCTTAGGAACGGCCCGCGCTCTCCCGCCTCCAATGGCAGCGTCCGGACAGGCCTCCCCTGCGGGCCCACCTCGCTCGCTAGGCCGTGGGGTCCCAGGCTGCCGGCAGCACCGGCCGGGACCTGCCGTGAACAACCGCAGGGCACCCCGTCCTCGGCGATTCCGGGCCCGTGGTTAGCAGGGCCCCGGCACCCGCCGGCAGGGCTCAGGGGTTGAGCATCAACCTATGAACCAGGAGGTCAGGGTTCGAGTCCGAGTCAGGGCACACGCCCGGGTTGCAGGCTCGATCCCCAGTCAGGGGAGTGCAGGAGGCAGCCGATCCCTGATTCTCTCTCATCATGGATGTTTCTCTCTCCCTCCCTCTCCCCTCCTCGCTCCCTCCCTCTCCCTTCCTCTCTGAAATCAATAAAACTAATTTTTTTTAAAAGAAGGACCCACCCCACCCGGCAAAGCTGCTGAGAACCATGCCTGCCCACCGTCCCCCTTCCCCCAAATCGTCCCTCGTGGTGCCGCGCAGGCCCTGGCGGGAAACGCCAGGGATTCAGGGGGACTGTCAGCATCAGCGGGCACGGAGGGTCTCGGGCCAGACCTGCTCAGCCCAGGCCCGGGTCCTCCCTCGCCGCTGGCCCGCAGGCCAGGCCAGGCTGTTGATGGCGTCTGGGCTCCTGGCCAGACACCGTTTCTGGCACTGACGCCACTTGATGTTCCTTCGATGCATTATTCATCCCCGCAAAGCGCAGCGCCAGCTCCCCGGAGCTCCCAGACAGCCGTGCGCAGCCCTAGCCTAGGGGTCAAGAGGGGAGTCCCGTCTCTCCCATCGCCACCGTATCGGACCGCCGCCCGCCCCCATTCTTCCTGGCTTCTCTCCCCGGAACTCAGTCCAGAACGAGGCCGGGCCGACCGTCCACGTCTGGACTCCAGCTCTGACTCCTCTGTGTGGCCACGGGGACGCGGCTGTGCTTCTCTGGGCCAGACCTAAGTTCCGAGGCGCCCAGAAGCTCGGGGTGGGCAGGAACCTTGGGACTCCCCTGGTTCACTAACCAATAGAATGCCCTGACCCTCTCAGCCACGCCCGGTCCCGGGGCCAGCCTGGGAGGCTAGGGTGCCCGTGGGGACGGGGAGCTCAGTGGCTCAACAGTCAGTGGCTCCGCACAGAGCGCGGGCTCCCGCGCGACCCTCCTAACTCTGGGCTTCTCTCCCTCCTCCTCTTCCCCTCTGCCCGGGCTATCGTCAAGATTCGGTGGGTTGCCAAAATACCGAATAAAACCAGGCTGATGGGTAAGTGACCAGAGAATTGACTGGGTTTCTATCCTTTTTTTTCCCCTGACACTTCAATTATTTCAGTGACGACTTTTTCATAAAACAGGTCACAGATTGCAGGGGCTCAGCTAACCTTTAAGTCTCCCATTTAGCACCTCACAGTAATCCGCCCGGAAATGCATTAGGCTTCGCAGGTGCTCATGCTATGTGACCTCCTGCAGAGCCCCATCAGCAAATGAATGTCGAGGTTAATTCAAACTTTGGGGGAACGTGCAAACTTGACAGAGATGAATCCAGCCGCCAGGGGAGAGCAGGGCAGCGCCGGCGCGCTGATGGCGGCGGCAGTTCTGGGAGAGCGAGCAGACTGCGGAGAGTGAGCGGCTGTGTGTTGTCCGATGTGGGAATGGCAGGCATCCACGGCCAGGCTCCCGGGTTCAAACCGAGTCCAGCACTAGCAGCCCGGGGACCGTGTACATCCACAGGCCCGTCCGGACCCGGCCCTCCATCTATGACACGGGCAGGAACAGGCACGTGTCTACTTGTGAGGAGTGACTGACCTACTGTAAGGAGAAGGGTTAGAGCCACCATTTATTTAAGGGCAACAAAAGTTAGCTTTCATCTCCCCCTCACCACCACCACTATCACCATCACCACCACCATCACCACCATCATCATCATCACCACCATCACCATCACCATCATCATCATCACCATCACCATCATCACCTTTATCACCACCATCATCACCACCACTATCACCATCACCATCACCACCTTTATCACCACCATCACCATCACCATCACCACCACCATCACCATCATCATCATCACCACCACCACCATCACCATCATCATCATCACCACCATCACCACCTTTATCACCACCATCACCACCACCATCATTATTACCATCACCACCATCACCACCATCACCACCACCACCTTTATCACCACCATCACCATCACCACCACCACCATCACCATCATCATCATCACCATCACCATCATCACCTTTATCACCACCATCATCACCACCATCACCATCACCACCACATACTCTCAGCCAGAGGTGGGGAACGGCCAGCCTGTGGGCTGCATCGGGCCTCAGTCACTGGGTGTGGCCCTGCCACGGCGTTAGGGGTGAGCTCATTAAGTGTGTGACCAGGCACGGCAGGCCCACAGTTAAGCTGACAGTCCTCAGTGGCCTGAGCATGATGTTACAAGTCTCCAAGCGGCCCTGGGTGGAGAAAAGGCTCCGGCCCCTGCAGTACAGGAGGCTGGGTCCTCCTGGAGACCCCAGGACAGTGGCCAGGGGGTGCTATACCAGCCAGTGGGTGCTGGGCACAGGAAACCACATGCTCACACACCCAGGCTCCCTCACACATGTATCACATGTGCACATGCACCCACATGTACACACACAGTCAGGCCTGTGTGCCAGGCTGAGGGGCACAATGGCAGAGAGAGAGCTGGCAGCCCTGTCCTCCCCGTCCTGTGCCGAGTGCCCCTCCCCACGGGCCGGCCTGCACCTGGCCTGGAAGTGACCAGAGCCTGGTGGGGAGGGGGCGCGCTGCTGCCGTCAGCACAGCCTCAGGCTGGCCCAGGGCAGCATACGCCGGCCGCCTCCTGACCCGCAGGTAACCTCGCCCACAGGCCCGACCCCAGATGCGCTGGATGCCAGCCGGGGCCCACCTGGCCTCCTCGCCTCGCCGCCTGCTGTCAGCATGCCACCGCGAAGAGAGCGTCTCCCACTCAGAAGGCAAAGAACGGCCCTGCCCCGGATGCACAGATGCTGAGCCGGAGGCCCCGATGACATCCGCTCACCTCTTCACGTCGCAGGCAGGGAGCAGAGGGAACCGAGGCAGGCGGCCTCTGAGCTGCCTGGCGCCAGCCTGGAGCGGGGCCTGGGCACCCAGGGCAGCAGGGGCAGCCGCTCTGCACCAGGAACCCCATACTCACTCTTGCTGGCCGCCCAGAGAGGGAAAGCAGGGCGTGCTCGCCCGGCCAGGCCTCTGACATCACCCGGTCCCCAGGGCTGCGGGGCGGCATCGGGCTGCGTGGCCTCCAGGCACAGGTGCTTGGAGACGAGGACGGGACCGGCTCGGTGGGGACAGAAGCCATCAGCAGGGCACTGGGCCTGCGGTCCCCTCTTGCAGACTGTGCCAGGACCCGGGCCCTGCCTGAACACTCCAGCCTGTCCCCCGAAACCAGGCAGCCCCTCCTACCCAGGCTGCAGTCTCTGCCTCCACGTTGCCCCTCCCCTCCCTTCCCAGGCCCTCTGCCGCCTCCCGGCTCTGAGCTTGGCTGGCCTTCGGCTTTGCGAGAGGGAAACGTCAGGTCTGGCTCACGACGGGCACTTGTCAGTACACTGATGCGAGTTCTCCCAGAGGAGGGGCATCTGCGCTGGATTTCAAAGGATGTGTAGGAGTTCACCAGTCGCTCAGAGGGCAACTGATAGCATTTTGGGAAAAGACACAGAGCTGAGGAATACTGGGGAAGGGAGGGGGATCAGCCAGACCCCTGTGGAGTCAGGGATGGGAGACACGGGAGGTGAGCAGATCTCCCGGGCCTGGAGTGCCGGCTCCTGCGCACCAGCGGGGCCTCCATCACGTCGGGGTCGGCCGGCCTCTCCTGGGACATCCGGCCACCGCTCCGTGATGGGGCAGACGAGGCGATGCCTGGACCCAGCCAGGGCCGCCGGGAGGAGGCGATGGAGGAGGGGCCGCTCAGGGCAACGTTAAACGGAGAGCTTGTTTGTGGTGCCTTTTATAGATTCAAAGTCACTTTGTCAGCTCAAGAGCGGAGCCATGTTTAATGCATGGCTCGATTTGTTCATAAACTTGCCACGTTTTTGGTCTATTTAGAGAAGAAAGCCTGAGGGAGGGAGGGCGTGGGCGGGGCTGCTTCCTGCAGTGGCTTTAGCTCCCTCTGTCTCGGGGTCCCCGCGGCGCAGGCAGCCATCTGGGGTCCCTTGGGGGACACCGGGGGGACGTGTGCTGCCGGTGAGCGGGCGTGGGCCTGGCCTCTGCACCGACTTGGACACTGACGAGCTGTGTGGCCCCAGACAAGTGTCCTAACCTCTCTGGGCCTGACTGTGACCACACCTCTAGCCTCTCTGGCTCGGGATGAGACTCAGTGGGAAGGTGTGGGAACGCGGCCATCAGGCAGGCTTGCCGCGGGGCAGGGTCTCCATCCGGAACTTTCCGTGCTCGTGCAACTTCACCCTCAGGAACCCTCAATGCGGGGCTGCTCCTGGGCCCCACTGTGGATTCAGCCGAGACCCCACAGGCAGTGGGGGGCAGGGGTGGGGGAGCAGCAGGGACGTCGCTGGGCTCACAGCCCTGCACCCCAGGATTGCCGTGGTCACCGTGGCAGGGCCACCAGCAGCACCCAGCCCCTCCTGGCAGAGCTGCCCCCTCTGGACTCAGCTGGCTCTGCCCCCCTCCCCCACCCCGCGCCCCCACTCCATCACCCGTCACCAGAACCCAGCACCGGGATTTCTCCATGAATGGTGTCCGGCTCCCTGCCGGCTCCTCCCGGGAGAGGCTGCGTTCACACGGCTCCCCAGCACTTCCGGGGACTCCAGGCCAGGAGCCCGCGGCCCGCGGCTCAGGGAGGGAGCGAGGGAGCCGTCCTTTGGGGCGGGCCATGGTCACGGTCATCCATTGCTCAGTGGGAGACCTGGACTTGAACCCACAGCTCCCCCAGCCTGAGGGAGCCCCCAGGAGCGATTCTGGAAGAGGCCAGACCCCCCACGCTCCAGCCCTCGCCCGGCCTCCTCCCCGGAGCCTCGTTCTCCACCCTGAGCGGACCACCCCGAATCTAATAAAACTGTCAGGTCCACTGATCTGTGCGAGGCTCTCCCTCTCCTTCAGATTCCATAACCCCTGGAGCTGTTCCGAGAAGCAGGCGAGTGATGGGAAGCACCAGCACACGGAGGAGACGGCGGGCAGGGTGCCTGCGCCAGCAGCACACGCGGCGGGAGGGGGGGGGGGGGCCAAGGCCACGGGCCAGGCGGTGGCCAGGCGGCAGCCCGGGTGCAGGGGGTGAAGGGCTGTGGGGACGAGGTCCTGCGGTCCCCTGGGCCCTGGGCTGCCGGAGTCTCAGGGAGAAGCGGTATTGGCCACGGGCCCAGGGACGGGGCCGGACCCAGCCGTGATGGGAGCCGGGTGCCCCCCCCCCCACCCCCCCGCAGGGAGAAAGCGGCCCAGGCCTTCCTCACGCAGAGGGCCCCCCACGTGCTGTCGGGCCCCCTTGCACTGCTGGCCCGGGGCCATGGCTGGGCCTGTCCCTGCGCCGCCTTCCTGGTCCCGATGGCAGCTCGGGGCCCTGGGCGGCGAACACCCGGCTCGCTCATCCGCGTGCACCCCGCGTAACCACAGGGTCCTTCACGGGAGGAGCGGGGTCAGCGCCCGGAGGAGGTGCCCACGGAAACGGCTCCGAGCAGCCGGCCGAGCCGAGGACCGCGGCGCCTGACGGGGAAGTGGCCCTGCTGACCTGGGTCCTCGGCAGGACCCTCACCCCCTGTGGGTTCCCGCCTCCACAAAGGAAGGGGCATGGGGCCTCCGTCCGTCCGCACCGCGTTACTGCGTCGCCAGGCCGACGGGTCACAGCAGCAGCAAGAAAACAAATAGGATGGTTTGGTGTCCCACCTCAAACCTCAGCCCGTTCTCACTAACGTCCCGTTCCCTCCTGAACTCTCCGGCTGCGGGGGGGGGGGGGGGGGGGGTGACGCTGGGCCGGGGCAAGGACGCCGCCCGCCTCCGGGAACCAGCCGCTCCCGCCCGGTCTCGGCGCGGCGTCACCAGCAGTGACAGGTGCTGGTGCTGGACGCTGAGGCCATTTACACGGGAGCGGACACGGAATTCCCGTCAGTCACCGATCGGAGACATAACTGCGCCCCATAAAGCTCCCTGAGAGCTGCCCGGGGCGGGGAGCCGTGCGCACACCCAGCTGCCCCACAAAGGGCTCCTTAGCGATGCTCGTGGGGCCTCCCTGGGTCAGAGGCCCTCAGCGGGGACGGGGGCGGGGGTGGCGACAGCTCCTGGCTCAGGGGGCCGGGGGCCAGACGTCTGTGCAGCCGGTGGTTTTCTTGGTCAAACATTGGCTAAGGGATGGGGTACATGCCAAGGAGGCTAGACTTCACCTACTAGGGCACCTCACTGCGTCTCAGTCCTGAGCTCTGACCCTGACCCCGGTCACACCCTGAGCCCTGACCCTGGTCACACGCTGACCCCTGATCCTGGTGGGCAGGGCTTCCCCGGCCTCCTCAGCCCGGCGGCCGTGCCCGAGGCCCCGTGGGCAGTGCCTGCTCCGGGGACGCCTCCCGCACTGGGGGCCCGGCTGGCCACCTGTGGCGGCGGTTGGGAGGCTCCAGGCGTGGCTACAAGCCCCCCACCCCCGCCCGGAAGTTTCTGGAAGCCGGTGGGCGGCCTTGCAGTGCCCGGCTCAGCGCGGGCTCCCAGCGCATCCCGCCCCCTGCGGCCTGTTGTTGGTCCTCTTCACAGACGCAGCGCCCTGGAAATAGCCTCTCGGCCCCGCGAGGGTCTGTGTCCCGAAATAGCAGGAAGCCCCGTGTGGGAGAGCCCTCCAGCAAGGGCAGCGGGGGGCGGGGGGGGGGTGGGAGCGGGGGACGGCGGGTGGGGAGCGGTGGGGAGAGATGACCGGGCCCCAGGGCCTCAGGTTCCTCAGCGGTCCCGGCAGGTGCCTCCCTGCCCCACGCTGTCCCTCCTCCACGCCCCACGTCCCACATTAGAAACTGGGACCCAGGCGGACGGGAGCTGCCCTGTGTCTGGGCTCAGGGCGGGCAGGGTGGACCCAGGACACCATTCCTTAGGCTCTGAGAACGGCCCTCATCACACACGCACGGACACACACATGTGCACACGTGCACACAGAGACACCCTCGCACAGAGGGCGTGGGAGTCTCGGCCTCCCTGGCTCCGGTGGCCGCACCTGCAGTGGTCACCGCCTGGCTGCCTGGGACACGCTGGCGCAGGGTGGGGTGTTCAGGCCGAGCCAGCCCGCAGGCTGGGGGGCGGGGGGGGGGGGGGTACAGGACGGTTCTGGAAGGTTCCCTGCTCCACAGGCCCGGGCAGCGGCAGGTGCTCTCCAGGTGCGGAGGCGTGGCCAGGCCCCGCCCAGCCACCCCGCTCGGGGCTCAGCCCAGCGGCCGACCGGAGCTGTGCAGGGTCACAGCCCTGACGGGTCCCCCGGTGCCCCATCTGGAAAGGGGGTGGTGATGCCACCCTACCTGCACGCCCAGCTGGCCAGCCCCCCTGGAGGTAAAGTGGGATGGTGACCAGCAGAGGGAGCGCGTCCCCGGGCCGTGGCTCAGACCGGGCGGCTGCCTGGGCAGGACATTGAGGACAGATGGAAGGGGACCGGTGGCCCAGAAAGACATAGAGGCCGCCCTGAACATGCGGACAGCTGCCGGGGCTCTGAGACCGTCGGGCCCACTTCACGGATGGGGAAACTGAGGCCTGGAGTGGAGAGAGGTGTGTTCAGCAGAGGCCTAGGCCCTCCGGGGTGGGGAGTCCAGGACAGGGTGGGGCAGGAGAGGGACAGGCCTGTCTGAGCCCACAGATCAGAGCGCCCCACCATGGAACCTCGTCTGGGGACACGTTTTGTAGGGACTTCGGGTCCCAGGGTGTGGTCGGCCGGACCGGGGGACCGAGGGCGGCGAGCAGAGCCGGAGGACCAGCCGCTGGGCCGCAGCCCCCGCGAACTGTGGCGACTCGCCATCCTTCTCTCCTGATGAGGGGGATCGTGGGGACACTTAGTCTCAGAATTACCGCTGAGGAGCGCGTTAGGAGAGAATAAATTGAAAAGGAGCCCATCGGAGCTGTGATTGGGATACAATGTATCATAGTCGGTTGAATTGCAAAAACAAGAGGGTCCCTTGTCGGTTGTCTCAGCGAGGAAACCATGTGGGTGTTTAAATGGAAACTCGCTAAGGGAAGGAAGCGAGGACTGGGTTCGAGAGGAACTGAAACCTTCAGCTGAGCGCTGGCTCTGGGACTCCGGGCGGGAAGGAGGGCCCGCTCCTGCCCGGCCCGCAGCTCCCGGCCGCCTCCTCGGGAGCCATCCGGGCTGCCAAGCTCCTGGCTGCCTCCTCGGTGCCACTGTGTTCCTGTGATCCTCCCACAGCCACGGTGGTTCCTCGGTGTGCAGGTGGCTCCCCACCACAGGGCTCCAGTGAGCAGGGTCCTCGTTTATTTCCTGAACCAAGCCCAGGTGTGGGGGCGCTTACGGCACGCAGCCATCAGGAGGGTGAGTGGATGGGTAAATGACCAAGCAGATGGATGGATGAGGGATGGATGGATGGATGGGTGAAGGATGGATGGATGGATGATGGATGAGGGATGGATGGATGGCTGGATGGATGAGGGATGGATGGATGGATGGATGGATGAGGGATGGATAGATGGATGGATGAGGGATGGATGGTGTATGGATGAGGGATGGATGGATTGATGAGGGATGGATGGAAGAGTGGACGGATGGATGAGGGATGAGGGATGGATGGATGAATGGATGGATGAGGGATAGATGGATGGATGGATGAGGGATGGATGAATGGATGGATAGATGAGGGATGGGTGGATGGATGGATGGATGAGGGATGGATGGATGATGGATGAGGGATGGGTGGATGGATGGATGGATGAGGGATGGATGAGGGATGGATGGATGAGGGATGGGTGGATGGATGGATGGATGGATGAGGGATGGATGAGGGATGGATGGATGAGGGATGGGTGGATGGATGGATGAGGGATGGATGAATGGATGGATGGATAAGGGATGGATGGATGAAGGATGGATGGATGGCTGATGGATGAGGGATAGATGGATGGATGGATGAGGGATGGATGGGTAGATGAGGGATGATGGATAGAAAGATAGAGAGGTGCATGAGGAATGGATGCTCCCTCCAGGGCACCGAGGTGGCTGAGAGGACGGCCAGGGAGATGAGACTGAGGAGAAATGGAAGGAAAGGGACCTGGTGCTTGAGGTGCAGCCCCCGATGAGCAAACACCTCTGAGCCACCTCCATGCGCCGAGGCCGGGTCCTCCCACCTCCCCCGCCCTGGAAGGGAGGCTCAACAATTCCAACCCACCTCGGCTTCCGAGAACCCTGTCCACCCTGGACACCAGGAGACGCTTCTCTTTCCTGCTCCGCGCCCCCGGCCATGTGACTGGAGGAACCAAGCTCCCCTCAGGCGTCCCAGGAGGAGGGACAGGAGGGGCCTCCCCAGCCCTGCTGGCTCTGCGAGAGGATACCGTGGTCACAGCTGCTCACACCAACCCCGGTCCCGTCCTGTGCCCGTAGCCCATGGGCACCCCCGGGCAGGCCTCTCCGGCTGGGCTGGCTCGGCAGGGACAGCACGTGGCTCTCAGCCTCTCACCACCCACACGGAGGAGCTGAAGGTCACCCGGACTCCTTGAGCGGGAGGCTCCGAGTCCAGCGGGCGCTGGCAGCTGCCGCTGACATCAGCACTGTCCTGGGCGCCTGCCTCCTGGCCCCGTGCTGGCCCCGAGCTGCCCTCGGCCACCGGCCTGAACTTCTCACCCCCAACAGCTGCTCCACCAGGCCCAGAGCAGTGCCGGTGGGCCCGCAGGGGGTGCTCGGGGTCCTGTGTGTCCCACAGGAGGGCTGCAGCCCCCCACTCTCTAAGGTCATGCAGCTCAGAGGCAGGGGAGGCAGAACCCGGCCCGTGTCCTCCTGCAGGCAAACCAGTTCTCCGGCTCAGTGACCTCATCGGTCAAACGGGGACCAGAGCCCCACACGGGGACCTCAACTTACGGGCCCCCTACCAGTACCTCCAAGCCTCAGGTTTCCCAGCTGGGGCAGAGACCAAGTCCAGGGCCGGCCCTGCCCCCCACAGCCCCTCCCAGCCTGGCCAGCAGCTGCCGGGTGCCGGGCTGCCGGCTCAGATGCCCAGTGCGGCCTGTCCTCCGGCTGCCCCCACACCTGAGGCCGGCGTGTAAAATCCAATTTGCTCCCAGCACCTCCCGCAGACGCCCCTGGGGCCCGGGCAGCCACCGGTCACTGCAGCAAAGCTGAGGAGTGGCCGCAGCTCAGCCCCGGGTCTGCCTGCCCCACTGTCCAGGCTGCGTCCCGCACCTCACCGTGCCTACACCTCACCGCGCCCGCACCTCACCGCGCCCGCCCGCACCTCACTGCGCCCGCCCGCACCTCCCGTCCCGGGGAAGACAGAGCTGCACAGAATCTTAAACCGGAAGCAGGTGGGACAAAGCAGCCTGACCCAAACCTTTTAGCCCCTCCCCCACGAGGACTGGGCCTGGGCTCGGAGGGAGGGGCCATCGGCTCACCTGCAGGCAGCAGTGCCGAGACCCTCGGGGAGGCCCTCCCAGGTGGCCCCCTCCTGCCCTGTGAGGCCCCGAGCTCTATGGGGACCTGGGGGCAGTGCTGCCAGTGCTGTGCTGGTGGGACCCTACCTCGGCCGGCCTGCCTGCACCCGCCCCACAGCCCCACCCACAGGGCTTCTCCGCCCCTTCCTATGAGGGCGTCTCCTCCACTGCCCCCTCTCTCCTGCAGGGGGGTCTCTATTCCTGCCCCAGCCAGGACCCCTTCATCCCGCCCCGCCCCCGGGCGTCAGGAGGCAGAGCAGGTGGGGTCTCAGGAGCGGCCTCCTATCCTGCAAGGTTTTCCAGAGGCCTGGGTGCTGGGTCTCCACGGGAGGGGGTCCGGGCCCCTTCCATCCACACTGCAGGCCCCGTGGTGGCTGGGTCTCCACGGGAGGGGGTCCGGGCCCATGGCAGGTCACTGTCCTGGCCCACCCCCAGCACACATTTCACACCCATGTCCAACCTTAGCCAGCACGCACTCTCACCCAGAGAGCACTGGGCTCACACACACATTCTCACTCACACAGCCACCTCCCCGTCTCACACACACACACACACCACACACACACACACACACACACACACACACACTCACACACTCACACACCTCACACACACACACACACACACACACACACACACACACGGCCAGGCTCCAGAGCCAGAAGGGGGCCTCCCGGGCACAGGTGGAGACGCGGGGGGCTGAGCGGAGGCAGTTTATTGGGGGTGCAGCCAGGGGCCGGCGGCCGGTCGGTGCCAGTGGGGACGGCGGTGCAGCGCTCTCGGGGGTCGCGCAGGCCCGGTGACAGCCTCAACCTGCAAACAATGGGCTCGGTCAGCGCCCCCCAGAAAGGTGCCCTGGCAGTGACCGCAGGGCAGCGAGAGGCCAGCCCCACAGGAGCCCACAGCCTTCCCAGGAGCAGGGCCTCGAGCAGCGCCCCTCACCTGAGCGGGGGTGCGAGAGGAGGGCCAGGGCCGACTGGATGGACGCCCCCCCCCTCCGCCCCGAGCTGCCTGCCGGGTGCACCATCAGAGGGAGGGAAGGGCTGGCCAGGCAGCTGGGGGCGGCCTCACCCCTGGCAGACACGGCACTGCCCCCGCTTTCCGCCCAGCTCCTCCGGGTCCGAGCCTGACTCCCCTCGGCGCCTGGCTGCGGAAAGCTTCGCCCACGTGGAACGAGAGCCGGCCCTCGACGTGCTGTTTGCAGTTCGCCACCCGCTGCCTCTGTCCTCCGACAACGCAGCAGGGAGGGGGGACAGGCTTCGGCCCACGTCCGTGGCGGGAGGGGGTCCCATTGAGCCCCTGGAAGATGGAGCTGGGGGCTCGGGGCTAGAGGGATTGGGGAACCCCTCCCACAGCGGGGCCTGCAGCTGGAGCTATGCCCACCCCAGGTCGCAGGATCCAGGGGACCTTCCCAGGACCGTCCTCCGCCCCATGCCCCCGGCCCTCTGTCCCTGGCTCAGCACGCGAGGGCACCGGCCGGGCCACACTGCCCTGCATCTCGGGAAAACCCAAGACCTCTGCGTCCCTCTCAGTAGTGAGGCTCGGCCAGGCTGGGACCCGCCCACCCTGGAGGCGGGAGGAGCGCTCCCGGGAGCACCCGGCACACAGGCTGCTGGTCACGGGAGCCCTCCCCAACCGCCCCAGGCCCGAGCCCAGCTCAGACCAGAGCCAGCTCCTGACTGTCGGGTGTCCCAGCCTGGCCCCGGGACAGCCGCCAGTAGCCACTTCTGAAGTCCTCGCCCATGGAAACCGTGGGCAGTAACGTCTGGTGCTGTTTTTGGACACTAAGCCTTAAGCTAATCATCGCCCAGCAATAAATAACTCGGACACCTGCCTGGCACGCAGCGGTGGCTCCGCGCTGTCACTCAGGGCGCATCACCTGTTGTCCCAATCGATCCCCCTCCAGCTCCTGCCCAGGGCGCTGAGCTCGGGAACTCCCACTCCCCAGCCCAGAAGGGTCTCTATGAGGCTCCCTGACTGAGTCTCCCCACGGGGGGCCTCCTCCCTCCCCAGGGCTCTCAGCACATGCCCACCACACAGCCCCGCAGCCTCTGCTCACTGACTGCCCAGGAGAATGGCTGGGCGTCACCTTCGGGAAGTCAGTTAGCAGTAACGGGAGCTACAGGTCGGCTGTGAGTCCCAGGAGAAGAGGGCCCCCATTGGCCGTGCTCCCGGCTGAGACACCTGGGCCTGACCTGGGCCTGGCACAGAGGAGGATGGAGGGATGGATGGGTGGGTGGGTGATGGATGGATGGATGGATGGATGGAAGGACAGATGAATGTATGGATGGAAGGACAGATGAATGATGGATGATAAATGGATGGATGATGGATGGATGAATGAATGGATGATAAATGATAAATGGATAGATGATGGATGGATGATAAATGATAAGTGAAGGGGTGATGGATAAATGGATGGAAGTATGGATGGATGATGGATGGAAGGGTAGATAAATGATGGATGATAAATGGATGGATGATAAATGATAAATGGATGGATGATAAATGATAAATGGATGGATGATGGATGATAAATGGATGGATGATAAATGATAAATGAAGGGGTGATGGATAAATGGATGGAGGTATGGATGGATGATGGATGGAAGGGTAGATAAATGATGGATGACAAACGGATGGATGATGGATGGATGACAAATGATAAATGAAGGGGTGATGGATAAATGGATGGATGGATGATGGGTGGATGGATGGATGATGGATGATAAATGGATGAATGGTGGATGGATGGATGGATGGATGGATGGATGGATGGATAATGGATGATAAATGGGTGGATGATGGATGGATGGATGATGGATGATAAATGGATGAATGGTGGATGGATGGATGGATGGATGGATGGATGGATAATGGATGATAAATGGGTGGATGATGGATGGATGGATGATGGATAGTGGATGGGTGGATGGATGGGTAATGGATGGAAGGATGGATGACAGAGGGCTAGATGGGTGGTGGCTGGATGATGGATGGAAAGACGGGTGAGTGGGTGACGGAGGGATGAGGGTGTGGGGCTGGGGCACCTACCACAGGTGGCATCACTTTGGGACGGAGGTGGCAATGACGAGGATGATGACCAGCACGACAGTGACTCCAGCCGACAGGAAGTAGCACTTGATCTTGTGTCTCTGGAGCTGGGGGAGAGAAAGAGGTTGCTGTGTCTTGGCCCCCAGCTCCGTCCGGGGGCACATGGCTCATGCCCACTGGGCCTGTGGCATGCAGAGGCCGGGCCACCCTGGGGCAGAGCCGAGGCAGAAGCTGTCCCTCGGAGGGGTCTGCCCTGAGCTGGCACCAAGCTCATCAGGAGCGGCTCTGGGCTGGCCTTGGCGCGGGGCCCCCGGAGGAGCCCCAGGCAGCCGGGGCCTTGGGTTCTCTGTCAGGACGGGTGACAGCAGTGCAGGGGCTGGTGCTCCTGGAGTAGGTGGGGCTGAACGTGGGGTGGGGCTTGGTGTCCACAGTGAGCTTTGGGGTGAGGATCCCGGTCCTGCCCTCAGGTACCATCTCAGGCATTGGGCACTGCTTGGGTGGCCAGCCGCATCCAGCTGCCTCGTGTCATTCCGCCTCGGGAGGGACCCACACGCCAGCCCAAAGACCAGCCGTCATCACAAGGGCCCTGGGCCCGAGGGCAGGACACGGGCTCAGAGGTCATGTGACATGCCCCAGGCGGTGTGGGTATACCTGAGCCACGTTGCTGAGCAGACAGGCCAGTGTGTGCGGGAGGGGGCACAGGGGGCCAGGATGGGGGCGGGCCCGAGGGGATCAGCTCCGCCCAGGATACATGGCCGCATCGATTCCTGGGAGGCAAATACCCTCCCCCTCCCCCTGCCCTGGGGGCAGGTCCCGGGGACACCCGTCTGCGGGTGAGGGCTCAGAGCAATGAAGAGACCGCCCGGCCGGCATGGCTCCGTGGTTGAGCGTCGCCCTATGACCCAGGAGGTCGTGGTTCCATTTCCGGTCGGGGCACAGGCCTGGGCTGCAGGCTCCATCCCCAGTAGGGGGCGTGCAGGAGGCAGCCGATCCATGATTCTCTCTCATCACTGATGCTTCTCTCTCTCTCCCCCTCCCTTCCTCTTTGAAGTCAACATTTTTTTAAAAAAAGACAGAGACCAGCCCAAGGCCACCAGCTCATGACAGCAGCAAGGCTGCTCATCCCCTCCCTCCGCACAGACGGGCGCCCTGAGGTGTCTGCCCTCCTGCACACCCGGCTCCCTAATCGAAGTCGGAAGCAAACGGAGCCCGGAGTAGCCTGCGGCGCGGCCCTGGGTGCCCGAGTGGGGGGACGGCCACAGAAACACAGCGTCCGGGTCCGGGGTCCGGCTTCACACCCGTCCCGCACCGAGGCCTGACCGTGACCCCGGCCGCTGCCCCTGCTGCCCCTGCTGCCCAGCTGACGGGACCCACTGGCCCTGCGCTCACCATCTGTCAGGGCCGTGCCCACGCTGCCCAGCCTGGCCCAGCTCAACCTTCCTGGGACGTGGGCGTGTGACCCACACTCAGGCCTGTCCCTCCTGAGCCTCCTGTCCATCCTCCACCCCCACCTCAGGCTGAACAGGGGCGGGGGGCCGGGAGCCGCAGGGCCCAGCTGGAGGGAGGGTAATCCTGAGAAGCAGGGCAGGTCACCCAGAGAGGAAGTGGGGGACGGAGGGAGGACTTCCCAGGCTCTGATCAGCATCCACCCAGCTGGCCTCCCCCAGCCCCCGCCCGCCGCCCAGCAAACCCACTGGGCCTCTGCGGCAACATCAAGGGGAAGAGGAGGGCGAGCGGTGACAGGCAGGGCCCGGGCTGCCAGATGCTCGGCTGGGACATATGGTGGAGGCGGAGACGGGCCTTTGATGGGGTGCTCGGAGCCCCAACCCTGCCAGCTCCCTCCTGGCACCAGGCAGCGTCCCTCCCACAGCCTCTCACTCCAGGCCCAGCACCAGCCCCTACCCCCACCCCCACCCCCCTCCCAGAGGGAGCTCCCGGGCAGGGGAAGGAGCACCTGCCCCCCTCCCCACCTCACCTCAGGGCTCCAGGCAGCCCCAGAGCAGGAGGCAGGGAGGGAAGGGAGGGCAGCCCTGGTCCCTCGTGGAGCCTGAGGCGCAGAGGCCACACCTCACTCCACCCGGAGCCCCTATGAGTGGGAGCCCCTTCCCAGCTGGGGAGCCAGTGGCGCCCCTGGACACAGCCTCCACCAGGCCGATGGAAACGCATGGGCCACACGGGACTTTCTGGGAAAGTGGGGGGGGGGGGGGGCTCCCAAGAGCACGGTGCTTTCCTGTGAGCACCTCTGTGTCCCACAGGGGGCGCCGGGACGACCATCAAGGTGCGGAGAGCTCGCCCCTCACTTTCTGGAGCTCCTTTCTGAAGGCAGGAGGCCCGGACCCAGGCGGGGCTGCTGGACGGATGGATGGATGGACGGACGGACGGACGGACAGAGGGATGGAGGGATGGACGCACCCATGTCGCCGCTGGGCGGCGGTCGGGGTCAGAGAGCTGCGGGGACAGCACGGCGCTGACCTGGGAGCGGGTGTCAGGGTTGGCTGTGCCTCCCAGTCTCCTTGAACCCCGACCCACAGGGTCCCGGGTGGGACTTCCTTGTTGAGGGACCTTCACAGAGGTGACCCCGCCATAGCGGGTCCCTAGGGTGGGCCTGGACCCCATCTGACTGGCATCCTAAGGAGAGGCGGATGCTTGGGCCCAGGGACGCAGGGAGAGCAAACGTGGGGACCAAGGTCAGGGCCCGGACCAGAGGCCTCGGGGGCCAACCTTGCAGCCGCCTGATCCCGGACTCCCCGTCCCTGATCCATGAGGCCACCGATGCCCCATCCCAGCTGCCCGTCTGTGGGGTGGGGGCAGAGTGGGCCGAGGCCAGCGAGGAGGGGGGTCGTCAGCCCTGCCCGCCCCCAGGAAGGGCGCTCCGCCTGCCCCTCGCTCCCACACCCTGGTGCCCGGCATCGGCCGTGACTGACTGTCTGAGATGACAGCCCTCGCACAGGAGGTCGGTGGGGAGCCAATTAGCACAAATGACGCTCCCGATTGGGGCCCAATTACTGTCATCGTGCCGGTCGGAGCCTCCTGGGCCGTCGCTGCCAAGCTGATCCACCAGCTGGAGAAGAGCTCCACCTTCCGAGCCCCAGACCCGCTGCTTCCTGCCGCCCCACGAGGCCCCAGAAGGTCCCAGGAGGTCCCAGGAGGCCCCAGGAGGCCCAGGAGGTCCCACGAGGCCCCACAAGGCCCCACAAGGCCCCAGGAGGTCCCACAAGGCCCCAGGAGGCCCCACGAGGTCCCAGGAGGCCCCACGAGGCCCCAGGAGGTCCCAGGAGGCCCCAGGAGGTCCCACGAGGCCCCACAAGGCCCCAGGAGGCCCCAGGAGGTCCCAGGAGGCCCCAGGAGGTCCCAGAAGGTCCCAGGAGGCCCACAAGGTCCCACGAGGCCCCACAAGGCCCCAGGAGGCCCAGGAGGCCCCAGGAGGTCCCAGGAGGCCCCAGGAGGCCCAGGAGGCCCCACGAGGTCCCAGGAGGCCCACGAGGTCCCAGGAGGCCCCAGGAGGTCCCAGGAGGTCCCAGGAGGCCCAGGAGGTCCCAGGAGGCCCAGGAGGCCCCAGGAGGTCCCACGAGGCCCCAGGAGGCCCCAGGAGGTCCCAGGAGGCCCAGGAGGCCCCAGGAGGCCCAAAGAGGATGCGGGCCCTGGGTTGCCCAGCCTCCCAGTCCTACAGGGCCCCTGCATGAGCTCCTCCCTCAGCCTGGGCGCCTTCACTTAGCGAACTCTCCCTCGTTCTCCAAAACCAACTCCAGCAGCGCTGCCTCCAGGACGCCCTCCCTGATGCTCCCCTCGCACTGGGCTCCCCAGCCCGTTTCCCTCGGTGCACAGCCCGCCGTCACCCTCTGCTCCTGCCCCTCTCCCACTAGGCTCTTGAAGACGGGCAATGTTCAGCCGAGGGCCGCCCCACACTTGGCGAGGCTCAATGGAAACAGGATGACCACCAGCGGAGTCCAGGGAAGGGCCCTGCACACGCCGCCCTCAGGCCTCATGGGCTCCGTGTCCGCGGTGAGGAAGGACGGACGCTGGGCTGTCAGTCCAAGGGCCCCCACACAGGTGCCCCCTCTGCCTGGTCCCCTTCGACTAAGACCAGGGTGCAGGGTGTCCTTCAGGGACAGCCAGTGGGCGGGAGGGCAGGTGAGACGGGCAGGGGCATGACCCCAGGCCTGGAGAAGCTTGGCCTGCACTCTGCAACCCTTACGGACCAGCATCCGAGCCTTACGGACCACCACCCGGGCTTTAGTGACCAGCATCTGGGCCTTAGGGACCAGCATCCGGGCTTTAGTGACCAGCATCTGGGCCTTAGGGACCAGCATCCAGGCCTTAGGGACAAGCAGCGGTATAGGCCCAGCCAGTGGGGAGCACCTTCTCACAAAGCGTGAAACAGAGAGACCCACAGACCCAGGCTGCCTCCTGTGCAGGGCTCCCTGGGGAGGCTCAGGGAGGAGGGGCAGGGAGAAGGGAGGGAAAGGGGCTTGGGGGGGGGCTCCCCTCCCACTGTCTGCAGGGCCCTGCGGGCACCCAGGCCCTGCTCCCTGAGGTCCCTGAGGTCCCGGCAGTGCAGAGAAGGCAGTGACTCCCCAGGGCTCCCGGGGGGCTGGGTGGGCACGTGGACGCTGGGTGTTGCCCCTCTGACCCACGGGGACCCTCGTCCCTGCGGAACCTCCCGCCCCTACCGTGTCCTCAGAAGCTGTTTCTCATGCAAATGTCTTCGGAACCCGTGGCATTTCAGAAACGTCTCTTTGTATATATTTAGACTCCGTTTCAAAAGAATTATTCAAAACCAGCGGGTTTGGGTAGATGGGTGTGCAATGGATTGTTTAAGTGCTCGCATCAAAAATACCCCGTGTTCTAAGTGCGTTACAAATACCGGCGTATCGCAAGGGCGCGTTCTGCGTTGACCCGGGCACTCCGTCCAGAGCGAGCGAGGAAGGGGCACGGGCGCAGAGAGAGCTCTCCGCTGGGACGGGCCATGGGGCCCCTGCAACCTCCAGGCCTGTCCCCCAGGTGCTGCCAGGGAGCCCTCGTGTGCTGGCACCACGAGGGCGGGCCACCCGAGGGGAGGGGAGGGGAGGGGAGGGGCCCCTCGTGGCCAGGACGGGGACCTGTCTGCGGCCCGCAGCGCCGAGGGGAGAGGAAACGCGTGTCCGTGGAGGCTCTCATCAAAGGGAGGCTGAGAGGGCGCCTAGGCGAGCAGCAGACAGGACCCTCCAAGGCGTGGCGGCCCGAGCACCCCCTTGGCAGCGGGCACACCCGTCCCACCGCCGGCCACTGCGCTGTGGGCTGTTTGCAGAGACAACATCTAGCTGAGGAGGGCGCCTTTAAAAAGACTGGGAGGCTATTGCTGGAGAGAGTCGTTGTCCGTGTGTATTTATTTTTATTTTCCTAAGAACTTTTTAAAAACATATAGTTGAACTGATTTCAGAGAGGAGAGAGAGAGAGAAACATCAGTGATGAGAGAGGATCATGGATTGGCTGCCTCCTGGACGCCCCACACTGGGGATCGAACCCACAACCCGAGTCTGTGCCCTGACCGAGACCAGGACCGTGATCGCCTGGGTCATAGGTCACGCTCAACCACAAAGCCACGCCGGCCGGGCCGTCTAAGTCGGGCCGTCTAAGTGTCCTTAACACGTCACCACAGACGGAAATAAGCCGAGACGCGCTGTGTTCACAGACGAAACTGACCCAGAGTCGAGGCAGCTGCACAGAAACCAGGCTACCAGGCTGCTTCTGGAACCTCTCGTGGCGGCTCCCAAGTCCACGCGGGAGGGGGCAAAGGCGAGGGAGGGGCCAGCACGCCCCGAAGAGCAGCGTGACAGTCCGCCTACCGGACAGCGTCACCAGCGCACAGCTGGGTGACAGAGACAGCGAAGAGTGGTGTGGTGAGGGGCAGGGACCCGAACAGGTGCGTGGGAGCCAACTGCGGGGAGAGCCGCCGGCCGGCGGGGCGGGCACGGACTGCCCCACGGACGATGGAAGGGCGGGACTGAATCCCTCGAGGAGAACCAGGCTCTGTAGATGCGTCTCCCGTGCCACCACGCTGGCCCTGGAGCGCACGCGAGGCCCTCCCAGGCGGAGGCCCCCGTTCCTAAGGAGCCCTCGTGGCTGCCCCGCAGCAGCAGTTAACCGCCCCCACCCCCTGTGGAGACCACGGAGCTGGCCCGGCCAGGAACCCACACGGGTGTGAGGGTCCCCGCCTCCCCAACCCGCACAGAGAGCACCCCCAGCGGCTGTCCTCCCTCCCGGGCCCTCACGGAGCGGCCAGGTGACACCGCTCCAGGCTGGGGTCTGTGTCTAGAGGAGGAGGGCACAGGGGACCCTGAAGGATGCCTGGGTGCCCGCCCCCTCCTGCGGAGCAGCAGCCGTGGCGCTGTCTGTGGTGCTGACGCTCAGGCCTGGCGCCGTCCCGGACCAGCAGCCCATTTCAATGATGGGCATGCTGAGGCCCAGGGTCACACGGAAGGTGAGTGACAGGTCAAGCCCAAGTTGCCTGGAATGAGACCAGACATCCCACCCCCACCTTCGGTCAGGCCTCTGTTCTCAAACGCCGAGCCCGTCACAGGGACCGTCCCAGGAGCTGGCCATTCCCTGAGGCCGGCTCCAAAGGAGAAGCCAGGGCCCCCAGAACCATCAAGAAAGGACAAGGAGGAGGTCAGGGTTAGATTTCCGGTCAAGGGCACAGGTCTGGGTTGGGGGCTCCTCGATCCCCCATGGGGGGCGTGCAGGAGGCGGCTGATCAATGATTCTCTCTCATCACTGATGTTCCCTCTCCCTCTCCCTCTCCCTTCCTCTCTGACATCAGCAAAACAAATAAACATATCGACAAGGTTGAGGCGTCCTCCTGCTCACGCCCTCCCCCCACGCCTCCACGCACCGTGAGCCCCAGAGCAGCTCGAGGCGCGCACCTGCCCATCCCCATCCCCCGGCGCTGCCTCCGCCCTGCCCTCTGGAGCCTCATTTAGGCCCGAGAAGGCCCCGCCCAGGAGCCAGGCTGTGGCTCATTAGAGGAGCAGCTCCCATCCCTCGGGCCTCCTCCACCGCCACCCGCACCCTCTCTCTGCAGAGCACGCACTTTAGAGTTTGAGGTGCGGGCCGTGCGCTTGCTGTAATTCTGCTGTTTCTCTTTCCTGCTGTCGAGAGGTAACAGACAGGAGACGGGTTAATAACTGGTGGGTAGCAGGGTGGGGGGAGCACCGGGCCCCAGGTGTCCATCCCCACGGTGCCCCCTGTGGCTGTGACCCAGCTCCAACGTGATGTGGGGGTGACGCTCTCCTCTGAGCCTGCGGACCGCACAGGGATGTGGGAAAAACGATCGGCGCTAAGCCATCGCTCAGGGCCGCGCCAAGTCGCTGCGAGCTGGGGCCAGGACGCAGGCGGGACCCAGGGCCAGCTCTTCTGTGCAGCACGGCGGTGGCCGCCCCGCCCAGCCAGCTTCCGAGGGGCTCCGCTCCGAATAAGGGCAAGAGGCTGGGCTCACGGGACCCAGAACACTGTTCCTCTGAACTTGAAGGAAAACAGTCTCATTTGCATGCAATTTGCATACAGCTGCTGAAAATGAGCCCACATTCGCCACCACTTTAACACCACACTGTTTCTGCCTTGAAAGGGACCGTCCCACGCACACGCCAGCCCCCCAACCACCCGCCACGGTGGTGTCCCCTCATCACCTCTCACTGGAGCAGCCGGGGGTTCACCAGGCAAAGCTGGGGCAGGAGGGAGGGTGCTGGGCAGAGCACTGGGGCCCTGCTCGGCTGGCCTGGGGAGTCTACCCTCAGAGGGCCGGCCGGTCCAGCTGCAGAGCGTCCTGTCAGCCTCTCAGGCCAGTTCCCATCTCCCTGCCCTCGAACCAGACACCCTGGCCAGGCCCACAGGCAGGGTGAACCCCAACCCTGGTCTATAAAACAGGAATGACACCTGGCGGGGCGGGGCTCAGTGACTGAGCGTTGACCTAGGAACCAGGAAGTCGGTGTTGATTCCCGGTTAGGGCTCATGCCCAGGTTGCGGGCTCGATCCCCCACGTGGGCATGCAGGAGGCAGCTGATCAATGACTCATCATTGATATTTCTATCTCTGCCTCTCCCTCTCCCTTCCTCTCTGAAATCAATAGAAATATATTAATAGTAATAAATACATAAAACCGAATGTCTCAGGGACCCCAAACCACACACCACCCCCCAGCCCAGCGGCGCCCGCCCCGCACCGGGTGAGCACGCGAGTGTGAAGGCGCACAGGCCAAGTGCTGGGCACTGTGAGCTCAGGCTCCACACGCCTGGGCGGGAATCAGTGCCCCGGCAGCATGGGCAGTAGGCGTGGCACCCACGTCCCCGTCACAGCGCCATCCAGCAGGCTCAAAGGAGGGGGCCACCCCCGAAGTCACCATGACGCTGGTCACCATGATGCAGCGGCGCCAGCCTTGAACCCAGGCCCGCCTGATCTGGGGGAGCGCATGGGGTGCAGGAGCCTTGTCAGAGGGGGCGCTGCCTGAGGCAGGAACCAACATCTGCATTCACCCAGTGCCCATCTGCCCACCACCCACCTGTGCACCCACCAAGTGGGCCATTGTCTATCCCCACCCTGCCCCTCTGTCTGTTATATATCCACTCACTCATCTGCTCATCTGCCTGCCAATCCTTTGTTCAATCACCCACCTCTCATCCACCCATCCATCTCCTCCCTCCTCTCATCCTCCTTCCCTACACCCACCATCCATCCATCCCCCATCCATCCATCCACCCATCCGTCCATCCACCCATCCATCCATCCATCCTTCCATCCATCCATCCTTCCATCCTCCCATCCCTCCATCCATCCATCCATACATCACCCCCTTATCCATCCATCCACCATCCATCCCCCCTCATCCATCCATCCATCCTTCCATCCTCCCATCCCTCCATCCATCCATCCACCCATCCCTCCATCCATCCATCCACCCATCCCTCCATCCATCCATCCCTCCATCCATCCATCCACCCATCCATCCATCCACCCATCCCTCCATCCATCCCTCCATCCTCCCATCCCTCCATCCATCCATCCCCCATCCATCCATCCACCCATCCGTCCATCCACCCATCCCTCCATCCATCCATCCACCCATCCATCCATCCTTCCATCCACCCATCCTTCCATCCATACATCACCCCCTTATCCATCCATCCACCATCCATCCCCCCTCATCCATCCATCCATCCACCATCCACCCATCCCTCCATCCACCCATCCACCCATCCCTCCATCCACCCATCCACCCATCCCTCCATCCATCCATCCACCCATCCCTCCACCCATCCCTC
Organism: Corynorhinus townsendii; assembly: GCA_026230045.1. Classification (NCBI taxonomy): domain Eukaryota; kingdom Metazoa; phylum Chordata; class Mammalia; order Chiroptera; family Vespertilionidae; genus Corynorhinus; species Corynorhinus townsendii. The sequence goes on from JAPDVU010000010.1 coordinate 56,015,760, forward strand.
CATCCATCCCTCCATCCTCCCATCCCTCCATCCATCCATCCACCCATCCCTCCATCCATCCATCCACCCATCCATCCATCCACCCATCCCTCCATCCATCCCTCCATCCACCCATCCCTCCATCCATCCATCCACCCATCCCTCCATCCATCCATCCAACCACCCTTCCACCCATCCCTCCATCCATCCACCCATCCATCCATCCACCCATCCCTCCATCCATCCCTCCATCCACCCATCCCTCCATCCATCCATCCACCCATCCATCCATCCCTCCATCCATCCATCCACCCATCCACCCATCCATCCCCTCACTCCCCGAGCCCGCAGGGCCCTGCACCCTCCACGGGTGACACTGCAGGAGGCAGGGCGACCACCCTGGAGGCACAGACCCGCCACCCCACCCTCTCCCCACCCTCATGCCAGTCCTGGGCTCAGAAATGCCCGTGGGTGTGCCCCTCTCCGGGGAGGTCAGGGCCTGAGGCTTCTGGGATGGGACAGGGACGAGGCCATGGGCTGTCCCTCTGACTTACTTGGTGCCGGCTGGCTCCGGCCAGGAGCTCACTGGCGGCCTCAGTGTGCGAGGATGCCGCCTCCAGGCTGGCTTCAATACTATCTGCAAACCAGACAATAGGAGTGGTTATGCTTAAGACTGAGGGGCGGGGACCAAGGGGCGGTACCTCCCCTTCCTGGTCCCTGAGGTCCAGGAGAGGAGTCCGGCCCGAGAGGCAGTGGCTGCAGCTGGGCGCTGGGCACTGGCCTGGCATAGCACTGCCCGGCCCGAGCCACCAGGACAGAGGCCCGGAGGTGCCCCTCGGGCAGGACAGCCCTCAGGACAGGGCAGCGGCCAGGCTGGTAGAGTCTGCCCCCTGGGTGGCCCCCACTGGCGGGGCCTCGGCCACTGAGGGGGGCAGGGCTGGCCTTGCAGGTCTGTGGAACCGCGGGGAGAGCTAAGGCCGGTCTGTGAGCCCCTCCGGGCGCTGGCCCTTAGGGCGCTGACCAGAGGATGAGCGTCCTGGCCACCCCGGGATGGGAAGTGGCGGGGCGGGGGGGAGGGGTGTCTCAGCCTGCAGCTACCCTGGGCCAGTCACCACGACCCCGCAGGGCCAGCTCCCTCCTCCTGAGCCCCAGGGGCTGCCAGATGGGGTGCAGCCCCCACAGGACCTGCCAGGTCAGGGGCCTCATCAGCCCCAGCCACCGCCTTCCTCTCCTCCTGACCGTCCCGGGCCTGCCAGGGCGGCTCTGCGGGGCCAGCCCATCGCTCAGCCCTGGGCCTGTGCAGGGCACCCAGACTCGGCCAGGCCTCCAGGGTGGCAAAGAGAACCCCCTTCAGCACCACCCCCCAAACATGCCCAGAGCATGGGGTGCGCCCCGTGATGTGCGGGGCACAGGGGAGACGGGAGTGCTGCCCTCAGAGCCCCAGGCCCAGGCACCGCGGCCACCCCTGCCCTGCCACAGCTGCTCAGCCTGCAGGGCGACCTGCCCGAACCAGGCCGCTGGGGACCCCAAGGGAGGAGCTGCAGGCCTGGCCTCTCTGCCCAGCCCCACGGCAGCCTCAGCGGCACTCCCTGCCCTCCGCCTCAAGGGGACGCCGTCCCATCCCCCTCGCTCCCTGTCACTCAACAAACAGCGAGGGGCACTGCCAGGCCCTCCCAGGAGCCGGGGGACCGAGGGCCCAGCGCGGGGACCACCGCCAGCTCCTGCCACCTGTGCCCAAGGTCACGCAGCTCCCGCCACAGCAGTCCCGCGCGGCCACCCCTGGGGCCCTGCTCCACACGCGGGAGGCCCATCGCCCACTGCACCGACTCCGTCTCCTGGGGGCGGGCGGCGGGCGTGTGTCTCGGGGCACAGCCTGGCCAGGCCCACTCGGGGCCAGCGCTGTGCCAGCGGGTGGCCTTGCCATTGCCGGGGCCCAGGCGGAGGGCAAAGCCAGCCGGGCCAGAGGGACAGGCCCACGGGGAGCAGAGCACTGCCGACGTGTGGCCCCGCGCACCGCCCCCCCCCCCCACACCCGCCCGCACGGTTGTGGGAACAGCCCAGGTGAGGCGGGCGTCATAGAGGCCCAGGAGCCCTCCCCTGCCCTCCCCTCCTGAGCCAGAGCCGGTCCCTCTGATCAGTCTGCCGCTGGGACGCCGTCGCCGTCGCCGTCTGGGGACATCTGAGTGTCTGTCTAGCGGGGACACACCACTGAGCACACCCCGCCCTGCTGCAGGCGGCCAGAGGCGGGATGGCTGAGCCACCACGCTGAGGCCGGAGGAGCGTGTCGGGGAGGACGGTGAGGGCGGGTTGGAGGCAGAGGGCGCCCTGAGGGGTGACAGGCCCAGGGCAGGTGGCGCCCTCGCCACTCACTCCTCCTGGGGCGCACACGGCACCAGGAGGTCGCGGGGCTCCCCTGGGTCTCAGACATGAACAGAGCCCTGGGCTGGCAGCGCTCAGGCACGGCGTGGGCTCCCGGGGGCCTCGCTTAGCCAAGGAGCAGGTGCGGGGGGGCTGGGCCTGGCTGAGTGCTGACCCTATTGGCTCTGGACACCGGGCCAGGGGAGCAGCAGGGAAACCACCCTGAGCACCAGTGTGGGGGGGCCACTCAGTGTGGGGGGGGCACTCAGTGTGGGGGGCACTCAGTGTGGGGAAGCCACTCAGTGTGGGGGGCACTCAGTGTGGGGGGCACTCAGTGTGGGGGGGGCACTCAGTATGGGGGCCACACCGTGGGGGGGGCCATGGGGGGCCATGGGGGGCTGGAGGCCCTCACGGGAGGGAACTGGAAACAGCAGGACGCAGCCCCTCCTGCAGTCCTGCCCCCCCACACACACACACACACACTGCTTCCTGAGAAGAGGCCACAGGACCCAGTAGCAGCAGAACCAGGACCTCGGGTGCCCCCCGCCCAGCACCCCTCTCCTGCCCTCCCGCGTGCAGCCCTGGGGCGGGAGGATCCCAGGGGCCATGGAGGCCAGGACCCTTCCAAGAGCAGAATGGGTGGCCCCTCCTGTATGAACTCCCGCCCCCCGGGTTCCTAGGGGAGGAGACCGCTCAGACCCCAGAACTACCCTGGCCTGGCTCCTCGGGGCAGCTGTGCCCACGCCTGGGGAGAGGGCAGCTGTGCCCACGCCTGGGGAGAGGGCAGCTGGACGGGGAGCAGGGGGCTGGGCAGCGGCGTGGCACCCACCGATGGCCTCTCCTTGCTCCGACACCATGGAGGCCAAGTCCTTGAGGATCTGGGTCACGTCCAGCAGGTCGCTCTGTGGAAACAAGACGGTGCCATGAGCTGTCCAGGCTGCAGTGCAGGCCCAGGCCCGGCACCTGAGTGCGGGCGAGAGCCAGCCGCCGACACGCCCACCTGGTGCCGGGTCAGCCCCCGAGTCAGGGGCAGGGCCGGGGTCTGCACGCTGTCTCCCAGGCCGGCCCCAACTCCCCGAGGGTCGCTGGCCATGGCTCCACACCGGCACAGAGCGCAGCGCTGGCCCTGGAGGGCTGAGTCTCGGGCAGGACAGGGTCCCCAGCACTGCCCCACAGTCCTCACCAGAGGCAGGAGCTGTCTGCTCTCAGTCCCATAGGCACTTCATACCCCACCCCCAATGGGCTCCGCTCTGTGTCGGCACCGCATAGGCCAACACAGGTGCTGCCCAGTGAATCCTGAAGGTGGGTGGGTGGTGGGTAGGTGGTGGATGGATGGGTGGATGGTAGATGGATGGGTGGCTGGATGGATGGTAGGTAGATGGATGGATAGTTGGATGGATGGGTGGATGGATAGATGGATGGATGGGTGGATGGAGGGATGGATGGGTAGATGGGTGGATGATGGATGGTGGGTGGGTGGGTGGATGTATGAATGAATGATGGATGGATGGGTGAATGAATGATGGATGGATGGATGGATGGATGGGTGGATGGTGGGTGGATGGAGGGATGGATGGGTAGTTGGGTGGATAATGGGTTGTGGGTGGGTGGGTGGGTGGATGGATGATGGATGGTGGGTAGGTGGATGGATGGATGGATGGATGGATGGGAGGATGGGTGGATGGATGGGTGGATGGTAGATGAATGGATGGATGAATGATGGATAGATGGATGGATGGGTGGATGGAGGGTGGATGGAGGGATGGATGGGTAGTTGGGTGGATAATGGGTTGTGGGTGGGTGGGTGGATGGATGATGGATGGATGATGGATGGTGGGTGGGTGGATGGATGAATGATGGATGGATGGATGATGGATGATGGATGAATGGATGGATGGATGATGGATGATGGATGATGGATGATGGATGGATGATGGATGAATGAATGGATGATGGATGATGATGATGGATGATGGATGAATAGATGGATGGATGATGGATGATGGATGATGATGGAAGACGGATGAATGAATGGATGATGGATGATGATGGATGGATGATGGATGAATGGATGGATGATGGATGAATGAATGATGGATAATGGATGGTGGGTGGGTGGATGAGTGGATGGATAATGGATGGTGGGTGGGTGGATAGTAGCCCCACTGCTATACAAACGCTGTGTGGCTTCATGAAGCTAGTGTGTGGGGTGAGGAGCAGAAACTTGGACCCTGAGGACTTGGGGCATCCCCTGCCCCACACATCACGCTGCCTCTGGCATCTCCCATGACACCAACTCCAACTTAACTCCATGTGCCTAGCAGAGCAGCAATGATGCTGGTAAGACAAGCCCACAGCACTCCCATCTGTAAGCCCCGCCCCCGCCGGCCCGACCTCCCTGCTCATTAGCTCATTCTGAGACAGGATCGATGGCCACAGGGTCACCTCACCCTGCAGCCTTGACAGGGAAACGCAGCTCCTCCCTGGAGTTCTGGGAAGCACGAGCTCAGCACGAGCTTAAACCCCCACACACCATTGATCGAATTACAATTACTGGGCTTAGCTCTGCGGGATCGGGGCCCACAGCCAGGAAGGTGGTGGCAAGCGTGGGGCCTGCGGGTGCCGGCTCCGGGGTCTGTGCAGCCGGGTGGGTGTGGGAGCTGTCACCTGGGCCTTTCCCGGTGCCCTGCGGGCGTGGGAGGCCGAGCTGAGGCACCACCCTCAGGCCGAGACACCAAGATCACAAGACAAGGGCTGCAGGCTCGCCAGGGCCACAGACAGACTGACCCACCTCCACAGACTGCCGGTTCCCGCCCGCCCCGCTGACCAACCGTATGCCAGCCTCGACCTGGGCCAGGAGTGCGCTGGGCCTCCGTGGACGGACCTCTCCTGCCAGGCTGGCCAGGAGGAGGTGCCAAGGAGGAGGCAGACCGGCTGGAGGGGGCATGTCTGGGCACAGGTGCTGGTGGGACAAGCGACCCTCCAATCACTACAGGGCACCCGGGCCTGGGCAGCCTCAACTCCGGACGGGGGATGCCCGGGGCAGGAACGGGGCTGCTCGGGGGCCGAGACACCCCTGGAGCTGCCCAGACGGAGTCCCCCGGGGCGTCAAGCAGCCCTGACTGTGGTGCATGAGGGTGCCAGGGACGGGGCGAGCGCCAGGCGTGGGCGCCAGAGTGCGCGGGACAGCAAGTGTGGGGCGAGACTGAGAAACCCCTTCGCCAGTCAAGGGTTACATCGTGTCACCGCTTCCCGGCTGCTGCTGAGCGTGGGCCCCGAGGGGCTCGCGGAGCCTCCCGGCTCTCCTGCCACTGGCTCCGAGGACCTGCGCGGGACACGAGAAAACCGGGCGTGCGCTCCGAGGACGCCGCTGCGTTTCCTCCATCACACAAGCCCCTTACAGTTAGGGTCCTGGCCGCCCTCCACCTGCGAAGACGTGGGCTCCAGTTCCTGGAGCAGCAAACTCTGTGCTGATTTACTCGGAGTTTGTAGCTCGGTTGCAGCCGGAGCAGCGACCCTGCCTGGGCTCACAGCACCAGCTATGGGAGGGCTGGGCCGCGTGCTGGGCCTCAAGCTGCTTCCTGGCCCCTCCTCACCGGGCCTCCTCCCTCCTAAGCTGCCAGGTAGCCATGGCAACCGAGCAGCTGGGCCTCTGAGCGGGCACCTGGGTCAGGTGACAGGCTGCTCCAGCTCCGGGGAGCAGGGAGCCGGTGCTCGCAGGTGAGCCGGGCTTGCAGACCCGCGGGGAGTGGGCCATGCGGCCAGCCCAGCGCCGGTCAGTGGCAGGGCACGCGCCCTCTCCTCCGGCCTCTCCTTCCTTCCCCGGGAGACGGGCACTGCCCCGCCCGCACCCAGGAAGAGCCGGCCCAGCCGGGAGGCCTGCCACTGCACGGAGCCGGCTCTGCCCTACCTGGCGTGGCTGCGGTGACCTCCCACGTCCTTCTCATCCGGGAAGGAGGCCAGCGCAGGGGCAGCGTCAGAACCCGGAGGACAGCCCGCTCCGCGTCAGGCGGCCGGGCGCGAGGCCCAGCGAGGCCCCACCCCCCGTGGCCTGGGCCACTGGCAGGGCTTCTCCGGCTTCAGTGACGCTGGACGTGGGTCTCACCCCACCAGGCTCTTGTGGGGGCTGATGAGAAGGTGCGTGTGAGCCAGGCCAGCAGAGCCTCTCCCCCACACAGCCCTCCGAGGAGCCTCACCCACAGCCTTCCAGGGAGCCTCACCCACACTCATCCACCCCTCCCCCACCCCTACCATCACTCACCCCACCCCTACCATCACCCACCCCACCCCCAACATCACCACCCCCACCCCACCCCTACCACCCCCACCCCCACCATCACCCACCCCCACTCCCACCCACCCCACCCCCACCATCACCTACCCCACCCCCACCCCTACCATCACCCACCCCACCCCCAACATCACCACCGCCACCCCCACCATCACCCACCCCCACTCCCACCCACCCCACCCCCACCATCACCTACCCCACCCCCACCCCTACCATCATCCACCCCACCCCCAACATCACCCACCCCCACCCCTACCATCACCCACCCCACCCCCACCATCACCCACCCCACCCCCAACATCACCCACCCCCACCCCACCCCCACCACCCTCACCGCTACCATCACCCACCCCACCCCCACCATCACCCACCCCCACCCCTACCATCACCCACCCCCACCATCACCTACCCCACCCCCACCCCTACCATCATCCACCCCACCCCCAACATCACCCACCCCCACCCCTACCATCACCCACCCCACCCCCACCATCACCCACCCCACCCCCAACATCACCCACCCCCACCCCACCCCCACCACCCTCACCGCTACCATCACCCACCCCACCCCCACCATCACCCACCCCCACCCCTACCATCACCCACCCCCACCATCACCTACCCCACCCCCACCCCTACCATCATCCACCCCACCCCCAACATCACCCACCCCCACCCCCACCATCACCCACCCCCACCATCACCTACCCCACCCCCACCCCTACCATCATCCACCCCACCCCCAACATCACCCACCCCCACCCCTACCATCACCCACCCCACCCCCACCATCACCCACCCCACCCCTACCATCACCCACCCCCATCCCTACCATCACCCACCCCACCCCCAATCCCTACCACCCTTCCACCCACCCACCATCCCCCACCCATCATCCTCCATCCTCCATCATCCACTGACCCCCACCCATCTACCCACCCCCATCCCTCTCCATCATCCCACCCCACCATTCCCAGCCACCCTTCGTCCAAGAAGCAGTCACTGAGCCCAGACAGTGTCCTTGGCCTTTTGGGGCTGGGAACACAGCAGTGACGGGGCAACCCTGACTCCGGGGCTTCTACTCTGGGGGACAGAGACACTCAACGAGATCATCAGCTAAACAGGAAGTCAGACCAGGCAGGGCACTGAAGCCTCGCTGTGGCGCGGAGACCCAGGCCCCGCTCGCCCGGGGCTGCGTGCTCAGCAGCAAGCAGAGGGCGCGGGACGGAGAGTGTAGGACGGAGGTGCGTGGCCGCAGGATAGGCAGTGGGAACTCCACCTTGGCTAGTGGAGGCCCCGGGCAGGGCGGGCTCTGGGCAGGGTGGGCCTGGCCTCTGGCACGGCTGTGGTGAATGGACGGGCCACCAAGTGCAGCAGACAGGCCTGGGGACAGAGCTGCAGAGCCTGGTCGCACGCAGGTCACGGGGGGCGCAGGGGGGAGCAGGCCGCCCCTGGACACGACTTAAATGGGGGCCCAGACACCGCCTTGGGCCACGTCGACCTGCGTCCTCCACAGCCCAGCCTGTGCCTCTACGAAAACCCACAGAGCTGTGGCCGTCACTGAGGGCCTCCTCCTCCAGCTCCTGGCAGGGCTCTGGGCTGCTGGCCGCCCACACCCCCAGCGGCACCCACACCTGGACCCTCAGGGCCTGGCCCACTTGGGGCGTCAGGGGTTGCCCTCGGCCTCGGATGAGAGGCAGGGAGAGAACACCGGAGACAAGCGGTGCCCCAGCCAGCCCCCCACTGCAGGGCCCCCCGGACCCAGGCAGGTGCAGGCCTCGCCCACCTGGGCAGGCCCTCCTGACCCACCTCACCCGGAGGGGCCAGGCAGCTCCGGGCAAATGCCGTCGGTAATGGCGTGAGCGCCTCTGGAATGTGGGTGCCCCGGGTGCGGCCACAGGGGCTGAGCCGACCCCCCAGGGCAGGCCCCAGCTCTGCCGGACGGCTGTGCCCGACTGGGGAACCAGGGTGGCAGGCAAGACACCGAGCGAGTTCTGATGGGTCCCCTGGACCCACCTCTCCACACCACCCCATCTCAGGGCCAGGGAGGGCCCCCTGGGGCTCAGGTGGGAGCGGCCTCAGTCTGCTGACTACAGGTGTCGCCACCACAGGGAACCCAGGGTCCCGCACACACACACACAGGCGCACACACACACAGGCGCGCACACGCATACACACAGGTGCACACACACTGTGCACACACACAGGCGCGCACACACACGCACACGTGCACACTGCGCACACACAGGCACACAGGCGCACACACAGGCGCACATGCACACACACAGGCGCACATGCACACACAGGCGCGCGCACACAGGCGCACATGCACACGCAGGTGCACACGCACACAGGTGCACACGCATGCACACACACACAGGCGCGCACACGCACACACACAGGTGCACACGCATGCACACACACACAGGCGTACACGCACACGCGCACACGCCCAGGCCTCACCTCGAGCCGCAGGACGGCCTCCTCGCGCAGCCGCACGGCCTCCAGGTCCTGCTCCGTGAGCTCGGGGAGCAGCGCCTGCGCCGGTTCCTGTCGCGTGCCGTCGCCCCCATGGAAGTCCTCCTGGTCAGCCAGCGCGGCCGGAGGGGCCCAGGGGCTCTGTGATGACGACAGGCCGTTACCACGGGCGCACGCCTGCCACAGGCCCGGCCCCTTGGCCCGCAGCGGCTCCTCCGTGAGGCTGTCTTGGCTCACCCACCAGGCACCTCAGGGAGCCAGTTCTCCTACCCCACCCCCACGCCACCCCACCTCCACCTCCACCCCCATCCCCCACTTCTCATCCCCTACCCCCAGTGGTCAGCAAATTGCGGCTCTCGAGCCGCATGCGGCTCTCTGGCCCAGAGTGTGGCTCTTCCACAGAATGCCACGTGCGGGCACGCACGTACAGCGTGACTGAAACTTTGTGGCCCACGCGCAGAAGTCACTTTTCGGCTCTCCAAAGAAGTTTCAGTCGTTGTGCTGTTGGTATTTGGCTCTGTTGACTAATGAGTTTGCCGACCACTGCCCTACCCCACCCCCACCCAGGCGGGTCAGTGGGCCTGGGCCTCCACCCTGTGCTGGGGTTTCGTCCGTCCCCACAGAGCCACCGGGCACAGGGCTGCTGTGAGTGGTGGGCAGGGGTCAGAAACAGGCGACCCCCCCCTGCCCTCCAGCCAGTGCACGCCTCTGGCCACCCCAAGCCTGGCTGCAGTGGGCACGTGGCAGCACCCACCCCTGCCTCGGCCAGGGACACACAGAGGCCTCCAGAGCCATCCATGGTCCCTGCCTCCCGGGTGAGGACTCCAGGGGGGTCAGGGGACCCACTCAGCCTGGGTCCTGCGGATCGTGAGCAGGGTCCCCTGGGCGACAGCTACGGCCATGCTTGCCCCCCCTCCTCCCCAGCCCTGTGCAGGAACATGATCCAGTCTCCAGTTCTTCCCGCACACCTGGGACAGGAAGGCTGCCCCGGGCCTGGGGACAGCGCCACGACGGCAGAGCCCAGCGCCCAGAGTGCTCACTGGGCACGGAAACCAGCACGTCCACAAATAGGACCTGCAGCCCCGCAGCGACGAGGGCCAGCAGGCCGGTGCCTCAAGACAGGAGCTGGCCGGGGGAGGGCTCAGGACAGGAGATGGGCGGGGGAGGGCTCAGGACAGGAGCCGGCCGGGGGAGGGCTCAGGACAGGAGATGGGCGGGGGAGGGCTCAGGACAGGAGATGGGGGGGCGGCTCAGCGAGACCCCGCAGCCCTTCCCTTTCCCGAAAGGGCCAGAAAGCGCCCTTATTCTCCTCACAAAGGCCCGATTTGGGTCTTCAGCTCCAGCGGGTCGGGAGCTGCGCGGCGGCCCAGGGTGGGCGGAGGGGCCCTGTGATGCGTTTCCTGCTCCAGGCGGCAACAAAGGCGGCTTTCTCCTCCCGCCAGGGCCAAGGCTGCGGTCCCCCTGACACGGAGAGCCACAGCCCGCGTGCCGGCTGCAGAGTCCTTTCCCGTGAGAAAGATGAGACCCTGAGGGTCACTCCGGGCAGCCGGAGGACACCCCAGCCCAGGTCAGTGAGGAGCACGCGGCCTCGGGGCTCCGGCCAACAAGCCGCCCCTCCCGTGCTCCGGCCTGGACCGCCGGCCCGGACAGGGCCCCATGGGGGCAGACCCGCGTGGCGCCGGGTGGGGTCACCTCGCTGTGCACAGCTCACGGGGTTCCTGAAAATCACCTCATCTTCCCTCATTCCTCAGAGCAGCCCTGACCATTCTCCTTTGAAGGAATTCCACTGGAACGTCACTGAGTGTCGTGTTGCTGAGCACGGCATGGCTTCAGGGGGAGGGGGGAGCACTGGGGAGGAGCTCACTTCACGGTAAGACGCGGCTCCAGGTGCACAGGCGTCCCAGTGTTCCCAGGAACCACTGCCTCTCCCACCCACACTGCGTGAGGTTCCAGGCGCCCCAGCCTCGCCCACGAGGCACTGCCCGTGTCTTTGTTATTTTGGGGGTGCGAGGAGGTAGGGGGTCCACTTTGCCCTCTTCCAACGACACAGGCTGAGAGCACTGCCCCCTGCCGTGTGTCGGCCTAAGGCTTTGCCCTTTTCGGTTCTTGAATGGAGCTGTCGCCTCGTCCTTATTGATTTGTGAGAGAGGCCTGGTGCACGGAATTGGTCCACAGCAGGGTCCCTAGGCCTGGCCGGTGACCAGGGCCGATCAGGGTCTTCCTTCTGGCTGCCGCCCGGGCCTTCCTTCGTTCCGCATGGCCCCCCTTGTCAGCACCCGTCACAGCGAGCGACTGAACTCCCGGTCTCCCGGACGAACGCCCGAGAGGATACTTTGCATATTAGCCTCTTATCTAGATGGAGGGCTGTAAGGCCTTTTCCGATAGGAGTTGTGCAAATACCTCGGCTTACTCTCTGGGTTGCCTCTTCACCCTCTTACGGGTGTGTTGGCTTTAACAAAGTCAAGTTCACCAGCCGTCTCCCTGTGGCTGGGGCTTCCTCACCGGCAGGAAAGACACTGGCGTGCGCTTTCTCTCCGGCTCAGAGGGTCTTCCCACTGCCTCCTGGCTCCGTTTCCTCGAGAAGTCAGATATAAGTCTTATTGCTTCTTTTTAAATAACGTGACTTTTTTCTGAGGCTTTAATAGGTTTTTAAGATTTTATTTTTGCCTTTCAAAGTTTTATGTTGATGTAACAGGACACATTTATCCTATTACCGTAGAGCTGAAGCATTTGGACACTTCTGGAAAATTCTCAACCGTCACCTCGTCAACCGCTGTTCCTCCCCGCTGCCTCGCCCCCACCCTCGTTCGTCTAGGCCTCCAGGGACACTCCTTTCTAGGCTGCCCATGGCTTTTGCTCATGGGAGGGTTGGTCTGACAGACTTCAGCGAGTGGAACAGCCAGCAACTGCCCCGGACAGGCCCAGCCACAGACCTATGGTCCAATGCCAACTGTTATCACATGTGTTTACTGACTTCAGAGAGGAAGGCAGAGAGAGAGAAAGAAGCATCCGCGATGAGAGAGAATCATTGGGATCAGCCTTGTACTTGACCTCCTGCTCACAGGCTGACAAACAACCACTGAGCCACACCATCCGGTTGTCAAATGCCAACTATTTAAAAGGCCATTTGTCCGGGCCGACCCCTGCGACCAAGGCCCTGCCCTCAGCCCCTCCTGCCCTTCCCTGGCACCAGCTGGACCCTGTGTGGTTCCCCTCCGCCACGGCCTGGCTAGTCCCCGGCACCCACCTGCTGCCTGCCAGCCCTCTGCGCTGTGGGAAGCAGAGCTCGGGACTTCTCCGCAATTTCCTGTTGGAAACAGCACGGGGGACAAGGGGAGAACGGGAAAGGCAGGAGGAGAGCAGGACGGTCAGACAGACGGGAAGCACCGGGCGATGCCTGACAGCAGAGCACAGCTGCCCTGGGAGAGGGCAGCCCTCAGGGTGGCAGGGAAACCGAGAGTGCGGCCGCCCTGCCGAGGACGAGGGCCCGTGGGACAGCCTCGCCCAGGCACCTGACTCCCTGGCCTAGCTCCCCGCCATCAGAAGGGGCGACAGCTGGCTCCCCACCTGCTGGGAGGCCGTCATGCGGACATCTCCTGGGGGGCACCAGAGGGCCCATCCTTCCTTGCACACGCCCTGCGGTCACCCCGCAAGGATGGCCCTTCCTCTGCTGTGGGGGTGGGAACCGCCCAAGCCCAACCCAGGCGCGACGGCAGCGTGGGAGCCCGAGGTAGCGAGGCCCAGCACCGGCCGGCACCACCGCCCACCAGCGCCCTCCCGCCGGCGCCTCACCGTCTGTACTGCTCCGTAGCGCTGAATAGCGTCCGAAAGCTGAGCTTTCAGGCGGTCCAGCTGAAGCCCCTCCTGCTGCAGAGAGAGAGAGAGAGAGAGAGAGAGAGAGAGAGAGAGAGAGAAAGGAGAGAGCGAGCCTTAAACACCGGGGCCTCCAGCCCCTGCCTCCCTGCGGCTTCAGGTCCCACACTCCTGTGCCCTCCTGGCAGCGGCTGCACTGCGCCCCTCCTCCATCCATCCCAGCCTCGCCGCCATCATCACCTCCACCATCACCTCCTCCACCACCACCTCCACCACCATCACCACCACCACCACTTCCTCCACCACCATCACCACCACCATCACCTCCACCACCATCACCACCACCACCACTTCCTCCACCACCACCTCCACCACCATCACCACCACCACCACTTCCTCCACCACCATCACCACCACCATCACCTCCTCCACCACCATCACCACCACCACCACTTCCTCCACCACCACCTCCACCACCATCACCACCACCACCACTTCCTCCACCACCATCACCACCACCATCACCTCCACCACCATCACCACCACCACCACTTCCTCCACCACCACCTCCACCACCATCACCACCACCACCACTTCCTCCACCACCACCTCCACCACCATCACCACCACCACCACTTCCTCCACCACCATCACCACCACCATCACCTCCTCCACCACCATCACCACCACCACCACTTCCTCCACCATCACCTCCTCCACCACCACCTCCACCACCAACACCTCCTCCACCACCATCACCTCCTCCACCACCACCTCCACCACCATCACCTCCTCCACCACCATCACCACCACCACCACTTCCTCCACCATCATCTCCACCACCACCACCTCCACCAATAGAATCACTCATCCCCATCTACCTCAGCACCCCCGTGCCATCACCCCATCCCCTCACACCCCAGCTCGGCTCCAGGCACAGGCAGTATCACCATGGACACTCACCACCCAATTCCCAAGGGCACCCTAACTGCCCAGCCTGCTTCCAAGTGCAGCTGAGCTCTTGGCATTGGCACTCTGTGCCCCAAGCCAGCCTGAGCGCCCTGCATGCAGACCCGGCCTGCGCACCTGGTCCTCCCTCCCAACCCACGGGCTGCCTCTGCCCGCCTGCCGGCAGAGGCAGGACGTACCTGGGGACAGCCCCGCAGCAGCTCCGACAGCCGCTTCACCACACTGGTGCTGGTGGCGATGGTGCGGTTGGTCTCCTGCTGCACCAGGTGCCTGAGGCAGGCAGGGGTGGAGGTGGGCGCGGGACCGGCAGGGAAACAGAGGGAGACAGGGAGGAGCAGGAGGGCAGGAGACACAGAGAGGAAAGGGGAGAGGAAGACCAGCAGGAAGCAAGAGGCCAAAAGACGACGAGGGAACAGGAGAAATGGCCGAGGGCGAGGGGAGGGTGCAGAGCACCAGGCAGGCCACAGGGACAGACAGACCGAAACAGGGAGCAGAAAGCAGAGGAGGGAAAGGAGAGGAGGACACGGTGACTGCAGGTCGGGGAGCCCGTGCAACACCAGGCAGCCCCCGCCAGGACCCTCGGGCCCGCCAAGTCAGTGCCTGCACCCCCACCCCACCACCAAGGGGCCCCAGTCTCCAGCCCTCGCCGGGGAAAGGCCCCTGGGGTCAGCATGGTCGGGAGCCTGGGGTGGGAGCCTCAGGAGGAACTGAGCTGGGCTGGCCCCGCAGGTCTGAGGTGCCAGCCCCAGGAGCTGTGACCTGGAAGGACCAGGGAGACCCGCCCCCACCTGCTTGCAGCTGACCCCTGCCCTCGGACTGAGGAACACTGGAGGCAGACCCAGCCTCAGGCCTCCTGCGGACACACTCGGCGAGGCAGGGCCCTGGCCCGGCTTTGGCCCCGGCAAATACCAGAGGACACTCCTGACCCGCAAGCTCCAGCCGGTGGCCCTGCTCCCGCAGAACCCCACATGCAGCACACGGCTCACAAGGTGGACGCCCTGCAGGAACGGGCAGCCAGGCCCCCAACGCCAATCACAGAGCACGTGAGTGCGGCTCAGAGAGGAAGAGGGCGTTTGGCGCCAGGGGGTGGGGTGGGAGGGGCCTCTGCAACTCTTCGCGGGCTCTGTGGCCCCAGGAAGCTCCGCCTCCTGGCCTCGGTTTCCCCACGTGTTAAAGGAGGGGCTGGGCTGGGTCAGCTGGAAGGGCCCTCGGAGCGGGGCCCGGTGGGTGAGTCTGGGCCCAGAGGCAGCCCTGAGAAGGAGTGTCAGGTGGATGAGTCGGACCCAGGGCTGATTCCAGGAGCCATGCCCCTCCTGCCCCTCAGCAGGCCCCCCGGTGGGCGCACAGCCCCTGCTCAGCCTCTGGCCGCTCCCTGCAGCTGCTGAGCGAACCGATGCCTGGCCCGCCGCCTGCACCCCCGGGTGGCTCCGCGTGTGGCTCTGGAGCTCGGGCCTGTGGCAGACACTGTGCACGTAGGCGCACGGCTGGCCACATGGGAGCACGCCTGTGTGCGGGGGTGTCGGTGCGGGCACAGCAGGCACCCCTGGGCATCCGTGTGGGATCACCTGTGAGCCATGTGAGCCCACCTCAGGTGGGGGACGTGCGTGTGGCTGTGGCTATGGCTGGAGTGGGCACAGGCACACTCACAGGCTGTCTTGCAGCTCCCGGATGTCCCTCGGTGTCCCCAGGGACCGGAGGCCCTGCTCCAAGGAGGTCGCTGTAGAGAAGGGGACCAGGTGAGGACAGAGGTCCCCCCTCCAGGGATGCCCAACTCCAGGGTGCGGGCCCCACCTCTGAAGAGGCAGCCGACAGCCGAGGACACGGTGGCCAGGCCGTGTGACCGAGCATCTGCCAGGAATTCGGGCAGGCAGGGCCGGGGCCTCCCGGCTGGCCCAGCACAAGCCCAGCTCGCTCGCTCGGTCAAGCCTCCAGCAGGGACCCTGCCCTGAGTCTGGGGAGGGGGCTTCTCCCGCCCCCCGCTTTCCTCCTCTGCCTGCAGCGCTCCTGGTCAGAGGCAAACACCCCCTCCCGCACGTGTCCCAGGTCTGCGGGAGCCTCGGGGATGTGACTCTCATCCCCGCCCCCAGCCCAGTGACCAGGGAGCCGGCTGTGGCCAGCCGAGGGGGACTCTGAGCACTGCTCCCCAGGACTGTCCAGGTCACGCAGGCTTGCAGGGCGGGGCACCTGCGGCGGGAGCCATGTGCACACGTGGAGCACAGGAGGGGGCCGCTGACCCGCCTGCACTCCATCCAGAGACCCTGAGCCCGGGCTGCAGGGCGGTCCAGTCTGGGGAGAGGTCACGGGCACAGCCCCCAGCCCCGGGTCCCCTCCGCCCCAAATGCACGCGGGGCCCGGGCAGGCCAGGCGGGCACTCACCGCTGGCGCTGATGCAGGAGACACTGGATGCCGCCTCCTGGAACAGCCCCTGGAGGTCCCTCGGGTCCAGCTGCGTGGCTGCGAGGAGAGGGGGGCAGGGGGGCACGTTCACCGCGGGCCCGCGGGCCCAGCACCACGGATCGTGGGCGGTTCCGGAGCTGGAGGCCCAGGCCCTCCTTCCCAGCCGGCCCCTGGGGTGGGCGAGATGGAGACGGACCCCTGGCCGTGCAGCGCTGAGCGCAGGGGAGAGAAGCAAGGCCACACCTCGGGGTCCCGTGCCGAGCAACCCCACCGCCAGGCACACGCAAGAGAAACGAGAACCCAAGTCCCCACGGAACCTGCACCTGCACACGCCCGTTCACCCGCCCAGAGCAGAAACACCCCGTCCCTCGGGGACAGCGAGGGAGGTCTGCCCGCCCGCGGCCCCAGCGCCCACGGGCCTCACAGCGCCTGGGGAGACCCCCGCGGGCCTCCGTGACCGCCCTCATGCATGGCAGCCGCCCCGGCACGCTCACATCGCCACACGCACAGGGCAGGACGCACACACACCTCACACACACACACACACACACACACCTCACCCCCACCTCACACTCACACACACACACGCAGACACACCTCACCCCCACCCCTCACACACACACCTCACCCCCACCCCTCACACACACACCTCACCCCCACCTCACACACACACACACGCACACACACACACACACGCACACACACACACGCACACGCACACACACACCTCACCCCACCCCTCACACACACACCTCACCCCCACCCCTCACACGCACACACACACACGCACACACACACCTCACCCCACCTCACACACACACACACACACACACACGCACACACGCACACACACACACACACGCACACACACACACACGCACACGCACACACACACCTCACCCCACCCCTCACACACACACCTCACCCCCACCCCTCACACGCACACACACACACGCACACACACACACACGCACACACACACCTCACCCCACCTCACACACACACACACACACGCACGCACACACGCACACACATACACACACACACACACACACGCGCGCACTGGGAGCCGCACGCAGAGCAAAAGCAGCCACGGAACGAAGCAAACCACAGGGTTCCCCCGCACAGGTCCTGGGAGCTGGGGCCTCAGTGGGCGCCGTGGGGGGTTGGGGGGGACAGATGCAGCTGAACGGGAAGAAAGGGGCGGACTCGGCCCACACCCACAGCCCGCCCCGCCCCGCCCCGCCCCGCCCGCTCTCCGTACCGAGGGGCTGATAGCCCTGTCGTGAGGGTCCCCCAAAAGGGCCCCGGCTCCCCAGCCCGCTGCTGCCGGCGATGGATCCGTAGGACATCTTCCCAGGGGGCAGGCCGCCTCCCGCGGGGCTGGAGGAGACACGGGGGCGTTAGTGCTCAGCGCGCCCACGGCCTGCCGCCCAGCCCCGCGCCGCTGCGTCCCCACCCCGGCCGGCCCGTGCCCACAACTCAGCCACCCTCCTGCCTCCCGCCCGCGGTCTGGCGCGGAGACACTGGAACAGACGTGGGACCCTCTCAGACCCTGCTCTCCCCTGAGCAAGCCACCCGCCTGGCTCCTGAGACCACTGGGACCCTCCACAGGCGCCGGTCCCCATGGCACCACCAGGCTGAGCCCCCTCAGCCACCTACTGCCTCGGGGGAAAGGGAGGTGGTGACATGTCCCCGAAAGGAGACAAATAGGGACAGCAGCGAAGCCAGCTTCAGCGAGGAGCTCCACATCCCAGCGACGGCTCACGGTGAGACCCAGCCCTGGACGCCCCTGAGCGTGACAGGACCAGGAAGCGGCGGCCGGGCCAGGCACCACCTGGCACGGCTTCAGGGCCCCTGGATGGGGACCGCGCCCGAGCAAGCCGCTTGCACAGAGCCGGGCCCCCGACGGCCGGCCGGGCCGGCAGCTCAGCACAGGAGGCCAGGAGGCCCGGACAGCCCTCAGGTGGGACCATCCCGGGAAGCGGAGGCGAGGCTGCCTGAGCAGGAGGCACGGAGGGCGGGGCGGAGGCTCTGCCCAGCCAGGGGGCAGCCGGCCGGGCGACAGAAGGTTCCAGAGAGACCTCCCAAGGAGTGCGATGAGGGCCCTGGAAGCGGAGGGAGGAGGGCGACTTGGGAGGGGGGTTGGGGCTGTGCTGCTGAAAAGCACAGAGAACACGACGCACTCCAGGGCCACAGCGGACAGGGCGCGAGAAAGTGCACCCCGAGCTCCCGAGTGTGCGGGGCTGTGAGGAGCCCCCACCTGAGCGAGGGACGCCACCCGAAACTGTGCTGGGGGTGCCAGGGTGTGGGCATGCACACCCCCACTTGCAACCTCACTGTATGCGGCTCGTGTCTGCTCAGCACACAGAGCCCCAAGCTGCCGCGGCCCGAGGGGGCCAGAGGGAAGAGGAACCGCCTGGGAGACCACCAGGGGCCACGGGCCAACCAGACCCCGCCCCCCGCGCCCTGTGCCAGGGCCTCGCCCTCTGCTTCCAGCTGCCCCCTCCCCCGCCCCGCCAGGTCATGCCCGGGCCCTCCACCAGCTGGCCCACGGGCAGGCGAGACAGCACAGCGGTTGGGGGTGGGCGGGCGGGGCGGGGGCGGGAGCCAAGGCGGCGGGAGCCACGCAGAGCCAGGCCATCTGGGTGCCAGGAGCGGCCTGGCCGCCCCGCGCTCCGGACACAGTCACAGGCACAATGTCGCTCCCAGGAAACCTCCTACGGCGCGGCTTCCGAGGCCGCCCCGGGCTGCCCGCCTCCTCCGGCCTCGTGCCCCCGGCTGGCGCCTGCTCTCCCTGGCACCGTCCCCACAGCCTGGAGGGAGCCGCCGTCCCTGGGCCGCCAGACCCTGAGCACAGGGCAGCAGAGGGAGGAGGGGCCCTGGGCCAGCAGCACCGTCCGCACCAGCACAGAGCCCCTGCCTCGAGGCCCTCCTGTCCTCCAGGGACCAGGAGGGTGACCGGCTGCTTGCTCCCACGCCACAGCAGCCGGGCGCCGCGTTCACTCGCATCCCCTCCAGGCCGCAGGCCACAGGCGAGGCCTGGACACCGGGGTCAGGGCTGGCCCCACGACGGCGGCAGCCTCGGCCCCGGGACAGACCCATGCGGCCTGGCCGCCCACGGGGACAGTGACAGACCGGCCTCCCCGTGCAAACCACTGCTCACCGGAGCCGGCCCTCGGGAAATCTGTTTTCTGATTTTAGAGGAGGAAGTGAGTCCCAACGCCTGGGGCGCCCCACACAGCCCCCCGCAGCCACTCACCCACCGCCAGGCACCTCCCAGACTAGGCCCGCCCTGCCGCCCCACGCCCCTCCCCTCCACGCCCGCCCCTCACACCCACATCCCGGGCAGCTGGCTCTCCAGGCAAACCTGCGCTGCTGGCTGCAGCCGCCATCCCAGGGTCCAGGCCGGTGTGGCTGCAGCCGCCCTCCGCGTCCCAAGCCCCTCGCCAGATGCCCGGTGAGCCTCTGCGGCCACGCTGCCCGGTGGGAGTGTGCGGGGCAGGCCGCGGGCTGAGATCTGCCCATCGCCCTGGCTCAGGGGTGCCGCTCACTCTGCTCCTCTGGAACCCCTGTGCTCCCCAGCCCCTCCCCGGCCCTGCACCAGAACAACCAAAGAGGACTTTGGGGGCCTGGGCTGCGTTGCTTAAAGCGCCCTCCGCTGCCAGCCACCCGTGCCCACCAGCACGCTTCAGCCGAGCACTATGACCTGGGGGTGGGCACCTTGGCAACTCGGAGTGAAGGTCACATCCTGGTCACACCTGGTGCCCAGACAGCTGTGCCAAGTGGAAAAGATGTCTGGGACAGGATCGGGGTCACAGGGACCCCAAGACGATGACGCACTACCAGGAGTCCGGGGTGTGGGGGTGTGGGCAGAGGCAATGCCCTCATCCAGCTCAAAGCCCATCTTTGCGAGACTCAGAAAGGGACACTGACCTACCCCAAGGCAGGAGACAGACAGGACCCAGGGGCGCGGCCGCCCTGCCCCCGACCGCCTCCCCCTCCCTGCTCCCTCCAGAGTGCTCCCCCACACCAGGCACCCCGGTCTCAGGTCCGCCTCGCACTGGTCCTCCCACTGGGCCAGGAGCCACGGAGAGGGGACCACATGCTCCTCGCTCCGGACAGTCCCCCCCCTCCCCTGACCCTCGCCCTCCTCCTCCCCCCTCCCTCTGCCCCTCCTCCTCCCCCCTCCCTCTCTCCTCCCCCTCCCCTCCCCTCCCCTCCCCCTCAGTGGAGCCCGGAGACACATGTGTGACTCAGTTACATCTCACACAGACGGGGCAAGCGTGGCCACGCGTGGCCACCAGGCACACCCGCTCGCACCAGCTGCGTGTGGGTGGCTGCACTGCCTCACTGCTCTGTCCCCTCAGACGCCATGACGCCCACAGCAGGGAGCACCCCAGCACACAGACCCGGGCACACAGGAGCCTGCTGCACTCCCAGGAACTGTGCCTGCTGGGAGCATGCTGCTTCCAGGATGGGGTCAGGGGCCCAGGAGGAGAGCCTAGAACGTTCTTTCCCTGGAAGAGGGAGGGCGTGCTCGAGGGACGGGACCTTTCGGACGCGCACGGGACCCGCAGGAGAGTGCCAGGGGCTGAATCCGGGCAATCCGAGCAGGATCACCCACAGGGAGAGGAAGAATCCTCGCCCCCAGACCATGAGCACCCGAGTCCGCAGCGTCACAGGTGAGTAAGACGGGGGAGCGGGGCGGCCCCCTCGGAGCAGACTGGCCTCAGGGAGGAGGACGGAGCCGCGACCCTCACACAGCAGCTGACGCAGGCAGAGCGCCCGCGGTGCCAGGGAGTGGGCGCCAGTGAGTAACAGGATAGTCACAGCCTCCAAGCTCCGTCCCCAGGGGCTTGTCAATTACAAGCGGAAGCAGTCACCGCAGAGGCGACGCCTGGCAGACGCCACCTAAGCCAACGTCACTGGCGGTGAACAGCCACTGTCAAGGCCGCCTGGTGCCCAGGACATGGAGCATGTCTGTGGCCGCCCGCGCTGAGAAACTCGGAGACCCCGCTGAGGCGTCCCCTGGAGACGTCACGTCTCTGAAGGCATGGCTTCGGGAAGCCAAGAGAGGCCTCGGAGCTGCCCCCACAGACGGGGCCAATGGCAGGCCTCGGCCCGGCGGCGTGGCTCAGTGGTCGAGTGTCGACCTACGAACCAGGAGATCACAGCTCGATCCCCGGGGGGTTGGGGAGGGCGTGCAGGAGGCAGCCGATCGATGATGCTCTCTCACCACTGACATTTCTGTCTTTCTCTTCCTCTCTGAAATCAAAATGTTTTAAAAACAAGACATCAAATTCATTCACAGTGAACGAGAGGCGTGCGTCCCGGTGGGAAGCTGGGCCACACCCGGCGTGACCGGCGCGTCCCCTCGGGGGCAGCTGGGCGTGGGCGTCACAGCCAGGAAAGCGACCCCGTGGCCCAGCAGCACCCGGGCGCTTACCCCACTTACCACGCACCGAGGCGTGGAGCCAGGTTCTCTCCGCACGCGGCAAACGTGGAAACATCCTGCACTTCCACGGACAGGACCGAGAAGCCCACCCTCCCACGCACACCGACCCGCTCTCCCGTCCAAGGAAGAGGGCCGCGCTCTTGCTGATCTAGAAACGCCTCCGGGCGCTTGGGGTTTAGTCGTAGAAGTAAAACCGGGCGCAGAAGCGTGTTGTGACGTGACGCGGGAGAGGAAGAAAGGAAAGAACGTGCACTCTGCGTGCGGCTGACCCGCACGTGGCAGGCGTGTGGTGATGCTTGTCCCTTGTGGACCTGGGAGGACAGAGAAGGGACCCAATAGGACACTGCAGGTTCACGTGCGGCCGGTCCACACGCTGGAGCGGGACTGGGTAATGAGAATGAGCTACGGGTACGTGACGACCTTGAGAAATGGGCGGGAACCCTGCCGTGGCCACGCGGTCCCAGAGGGTACACGCTAGACGGCTGTGTGTAGACGGCACCCTGTGCCGGAAACCGGTCCTTGTCCCACTAGCAGAGACGTGGAAAGGGAATCCGGAAGGTCAATCTGAAAGGTCGGAGCTAATCACTCACTGTTTGGTCCAGACGTTGGTAGTTGAAGCAGCCTCCACCTGTCAGTCTATGTAAATTCTTGCTGATTGGCTATTATTGGAATTGCCTGCCTAAGGGATGTGAGTGTATCCCATAACCTGAATAAAAGGGATGGCGAAGCCAGAGCGGGTGGCAGTCCTCCCACTAGAGGTGGGCTCCCGCCTGGCCGCCGGTATTTCCAAATTAATATTTTTCGAGTCTTTTAATTTGTGTGCGGCCTTCTCCAGAACCCGAACCCTGAACCACGCGGGACGTGAAAGGGGTTCCCACAACCCTGCAATGGGCATGGCTCTGAGGGCACCAGGGCAGGGCCTGGGACGGACAGCCTGTATTCTGATGGCCCTGGCCCCGAGGGCGTCCCGTCCCGGGTGAACTTGAACTTCGCTTTGCAGACACCCTGGGGACACGGTCCAGGGGGCATGGGGTTATTCTGACACTGCAAGTCAGCGGGCAGGCATCTCAAAACATTAAACCCAATAACAAAAACACCAGCGGCGCCGACCATGCCGAGGCTGCTGGGGGAGAGGTCATCACCAACCTGACGGATCTCCCAGGCACCTTCCCTGGAACACGGGGACCAGAGGGAGGCAAGCCAGCAGGCCCAGCCTCCACCGCACGGGCCCTGTTGGAAGACGGGGGCCCGCGGGAAGGGGGGCCTTGGGCTCGGCTCTGCTCCCAGCCCTGCTCTGGTCAGTGGCCGTGTGGCGACACCCCCAGGGTCCCCACACGTCCCCGCCTGCCCTGCCAGCTCTCCAACCTGGAGCCTGAAGCGTGAGCTGCAGGCCCGGGAGCCCCTCCTCCCACAGCTCCCTTTTGCTCGGAGCACCTGCCCAGCCCCGCCCACCATGAGGGCAGTGCCCCGCACCGCTGCGGGCACCTGGGGTATGGAGGTGCCCCCGCCCCTCAAAGGCCCAGCAAACAATGCTGCTGGCTGAGCAACAGTCCTTTCCAACTGCAAGCTCAAGCCCCCAAAGTGTGTACTGAGCACCTACTGTGTGCTCTTCCTGTCCCAGGGCCACGGGGACAGAAAAGACACAGGTGGCCCTGGCGGAGTACACAGGAGCCCGACGCAACCAATGACAACGCCACGAGGGACCTGCCCTGTGAGGCTGCGAGTCTGTGGCCCTCCGGGCGCCGACACCTGAAGGACTCGTGCCAGCAGGACAGGCAGACAGGGTGCTAGGTGGGGGCAGAGCTGACACCCAGGGCGGCCCGGGCAGCCAGGACACGGCCCCGCAGGTCAGCCCAGGGAGGGAGGCGGTGCCCGGAGCACAGCGGGGAGCAAGCACAGAGCTGCTCTTGGCAAGGACAGCAGGACCGTGAAGGGTGAGTGATGGGGACAGAGCGTCCGCCCGGCAACTGAAGGCATTCCGGACCTGGAACCCGGCAGCAGGAGACCCTCCTGCCCCGCCCCCGCCCCGCCCTCGGGGTCAGTGCCAGGCAGTGGGCACTGGCGGAAGGAGGCCCGAGGGATGAGCCAGCTCACTGGCGCTGCTCCCAGCCACCGGGCTCCGGGCAGCCACGCCAGGAAGAGGCCGCTGAGCTGCTGGGCGTGGGAGACAGATCTGGGCTGCGGGTTTTAAAAAGACGTCCCTTGCCAAAGACTTGGCGGGATGGACACGGACCCCGTGGAGGTGGAGGGCAGCCAAAGGTGCCGGGCCAGGGAGGGGCACCGCCTCTGCCAGTGCCCTGAGGAAACCGGACGCCCCCTCTACCCCAGATGACGCCCCCGCCTGCTTCACCACCACCCGCACCCCCATGCCCAGCTTCCCGGTCAGTGTAGGCTCAGCCTACACCCCAGACTACATCCAGGGTCTGGCTTGGCAGACAGGACAGACAGATGTGGACAGACGAATGCCTGAGCATGGCACCCGGCCCCAAACCCCCATCTGCTTGACTCGGTGACCGGACACCACCCCACGGGTCAGGGAGAGCCAGCCACAGCCCACGGTGAGCTTTTCCACCCACGGCCACCCGGCCTCCCCGTGGGAAACACTCGGAGCTGGCCTCCCTTGCCCTCGGCCTGGGGCTCTCCATGAGGAGCCAGCCCCGGGGGGGGGGGGGGGAGGGGAGGGGGAAGGCCTGGAGTAAGTCTTTATAAGCAGTGACCCACATCCTCCGACTCAGGCACCTTCCCCTGTGCACGCTCTCCCTGCCGGGCCTCCCGGGAGCAGCAGAGCAGGGATGCCGGGGCCGGAACACGGGGTGCAAATCCCGCCCGCTCCCCATGGGCCCATGACTCTGTTAAGTTACTCAGCCCTGACCTGCTGACCTAGCGAGGGCCTGGCAGACACCAGGTCAGTTCTCCTGCCTCCTGCTAACCCAGTGGTCGGCAAACTCATTAGTCCACAGAGCCAAATATCAACAGGACAACGATTGGAATTTCTTTGGAGAGCCAAAATTTTTAAACTTAAAACTTCTTCTAACGCCACTTCTTCAAAATAGACTCGCCCAAGCCATGGTATTTTGTGGAAGAGCCACACTCAAGGGGCCAAAGAGCCGCATGTGGCTTGCGAGCCGCAGTTTGCCAACCACTGCGCTAACCTACCTCAAAAGCAGACCACGCCCTTCCACCGGGGCTGAGTACGTGGGAGACGAAGGGTCGCTCAGCAAGGGCAGCTGTGCCCCAGGCAGCCTCCCGTGCCCCTGAGCCAAGTCTCCGAAAGGCCCTGAGCCACCGTGTCCGTGTCTGCAATGGCGATGACATCACCCCTCCCCCTCCCCCTCCCTTGTGGCTGCAGGATCAGGCAGGTCAGGGCTTGGGGACGAGCTGAGGAGGGACATCAGAAGGACCCTATGGCTAAGATGCTGCAATGCTGCATGGGGGACGGGGGGCGCTCACTGTTCCCATGCCAGGGCGCTAACGCGGTCAGGGCTGGCCCATCCTTGTCGCCGGGGAAATCAGAGGCACAAACAAGAGGCCCCCCACCCCACCCCGGCAGGTGCACTGCCTCCCAGGTGGCTGGCACGGGCTGCTCCGGCTGGTGTCGGGCACCTGACCGGGTGGCCAGGGCTGGGCTGGCTCATCTTCCCTCCTGTGGGCAGGCCTGTGGGGGCTGCAGGCTGGGCTGGCTGTGCTGTCTGCTCCCTGCCGTTTCCCTGGGAGGCTGTCGGCTGGAATTCATTATGTTCTTAAAAGTCGGCTTCGTGCGCCCTCAGCACTGACGGTCTCGCTGGCGCTGAGGGCAGCCCTCTTGGATTCATCCGGTTCCCGCCAGACCACCCAGCGATGCCTGAGCACCTGCTGGGCCCGTGACTGGAGGGTGAGGAAGAGCCACGGAAGAGAGGAGCAGAGCTGGAGGATGAGCGGGCCGTGGGCATAAATGCGGGTGCGCCCACCCCCAGGGGGCAGGGGACAGGGAGTCCAGGGCGTTCCCAGCAGAGGGCCTGGCATCGGCACTCAGGCTGGTGAGGAAACACAGGGGACGTGCCCGGCCAACATGGCTCAGGGGTTGAACGTTGACCTATGACCCAGGAGGTCACAGTTTGCTTCCCAGTCCGTGCACACGCCCGGGTTGTGGGCTCCATCCCGTGTGGGGACGTGCAGGAGGCAGCCAGCTGACCAATGATTCTCATCACTGATGTTTCTCTCCCTCTCTGAAATCAATAAAAGTATTTTTTAAAAACCAAACACATGGGGTGTGCAGGAAACTGGACTTCCGCTCTGCTGGGGCCATGAGGCGAGTCGGGGAAGATGTGGCTGGCGTGACAGGCAGGAGCCAGACCCCGGCCTCCACCCTGCAGGAGAGGCGGGGAAGGACTTGGGGATGCCTGCCCACCCCAAGCCCACGCATCCCTGTGCCTAGGCACCCATGCAGGCCCTGCAGAGGAGCACGCACCCAGGTGAGTTGCCTGGACACAGGGCATCCAGGCCAACAGAGGGAGAGAGTGTTGGTGGTCCAACGAAGGCCCCACTTCCTCCAGGAAGCCTTCTGGGGTTTGCCCATCTCCCACAGCCATTTGTAATCACGACTTGGCTCCTGACCTACACTGGCCTTGGCAGGCACTTGCCGAACCAGATTCCTACCAAGGACTTACAACTGTGAGGCTCACCACGGGAAAGCACTGTTAAAATGGGCCGACACAGCCCAGCCGGCATGGCTCAGTGGTTACGTGTCAGCCTATGAAGCAAAAGGTCACGGTTCGATTCCTGGTGTGGAGATTCCTGGTGTGGAGCGTGCAGGAGGCAGCCAGCCGATCAACGATTCTCTCTCATCATTGACATTTGTCTCTCTGTCCCTCTCTCTGCCGCTCTAAAGTCAATAAAAATGTATTTCTTTAAAAGGCCGAAACACTCCAATACCAACAAACTTCATCCGTATCCTTCACCCTAATACTCTGTCCGCGCTTGGGGTGCAGAGCTCCCAAGCCTGCTTCCCGGGGACTGAAGATAAAGCAGAACACGAGCATCGGGCGACACGGACAGGACATGAAACACTGGACAGGAGACGCCCTGAGGCAGGACACAAGCAGGGAGAGGCGGGTCAGGAACGGGAGCCGGCCCGCGGGCAGGTGAGGAAGTGTAACCAGACAACCCGGGCCGGCCGCCTGTCACTACTCGAGCCAATTGAGCGGAGGCCGAGCGGGTTGAAGCCTAGATGAGCGTTTATTCCAGTCCTGCCGGCAGCGTGGGGAGCAGCAGGCCCTCCACGGACAGCTGCTCTGCACCCTGAGCCGCTGCGTACTGGGTGGAAGGAGGAAGGTTACACCGGGAGCAGGAATGCCAGGCGCGGGGAAGCAGGCCAGGCGGGCGGGGGGTGGGGGCGGGGGTGGGACTCCATTGTCTGGGCAACACGGTTGTTAATCTCTCCCGGACAGTAGGCAGCTCTTGAATGGGGATGGACCGCTCCCAGGCTGACTCCCAGGTCCAAGGCTGACTCCCAGGTCCCGGGGCGCACAACTCGCAGCCAGGTTAGACTGTGCTTTCTTTAACCAGAACAAAACAAGCAGGGTTAACAGAGCTGAGTGATGCTTCTCGTGTTCTCTTAGCTAGTTAATCCCCAAGATTCTACTTCGGCCGAACCGAGGGGAGGAGCAGGTGCGGCTGGGATGGCTGCAGGCCCCGCCCAGCAGCCCGGCGCGCGGGACTTTCTGCGGCGGCCAGAGTCCCACACCCGCGCCCCGCGAGGCCAGTGGCCACCACACTGGACGGCGCAGAGTCCCAGGGCAGCGACACGGTGTGACGTGGGAGACCCTGGAGACCACCCGGGCGGAGACACAAATTCGAGTCTCCTGGCGGCTCCGCGGGCCCGCAGCTCCACGGAAGCACCTAGTGAGCCAGACGGAGGAGGGCAGAGAGGCGAGGAGGGGAGCGCACAGGGCCCGGCTTTCCCTCCAAGGCTGGCTCCCGCGCGGGGGGCCGAGGCTGGGGGTGGCCCAGCGCCCGACAACCTGAGCACTCAAAACCCGCTGCCGGGGGCGTGGGGGGTGGGAGGGGCGGCCCCACGCACGCGCCCTCGGCTGAGTCCCCGCCCCGCTGATTGCCCCTCCGCCTCACTCCCACCCTCCCCGGCCTTGGACAGCGCGCCCTCCCGGCCAGCTCGCCCACCTCGCCGCGCGCCGCCGCCTCACCTGGGCCTAGGCAGCTCGCGGGCGCGCACCGTGCGTCCCCGGCGGGAAGAGCGGCGCGGGGGGCGAGACCGACACCCAAACCGCAAGCGTCGGCCCCTCCCCTGAGGCCCAACGCCGAGAGGCCACGCCCCCCAGCGCCAGGCGTCAGCCAATGGCCGTCCGAGCTGCGGACGCGCCGGGGACGTAGTGCACCAGGGACTACAAGTCCCAGAGTGCCCCGCGCCTGTAGCCGGAAACGGTCTGGGAAGGCGGCCGGCTGGACCTCTGAGCCCTCTCCCCCTAGCGCCCAGCCCTGGGAGGCGGCGGGTTACTGTCACGGCCCAGCCTCAGTCTCGCCCCATCAGGGGTGAGGTGACGTTGAAGGTGAAGTTGGCACGAGCCAGGCCTCCCAGTACCTTCAGTGGCGGCCCCTCCTCTGAGCAGCTGCAGCGCAGGGCGGGGGCCTCCAGCACAGGGCCACCCTCCCCCCAGGACTGCGCCCCTCCCTCCTGGTGACAGCGGAGGAAGGGCCTGGGGGCCTCTGTGCCCTTGGGCTCGCGCCCCGCATGCTCATCTCCGAGCCCCCAGGTGAGCCAAGAGCCACACCTGGGGCGGGAGAGGCGCTCACCCTGACCTAGGTCCTCCTTGCCGCTGTCATTCCCACAGCCTCCTCCTCGCCCAGGTCAAGGCAGCCTTCTGACACCTGCTGGCTGCCGTCAGCGGGGCCTGCTGAGCTCCCTGCGGGGCAGACCCACACTCCTTGGCCAGGGCAGAAGCGGGATTGTCACCACACACCAATCCATGTCTACGGAGGGCTGAGCCGGGCAGCCCCCAGGCGCCCTGGGACCAAGTGCACCCCCAGACTCACCAGGCAGGGGAGGCAAGCCCCTGCTTCCGCCCCTCCCAGTAAGCAGGGCCGCTGGGCGCATCCTGGCACCATCGCCCATGCAGGTGTGGGTGCTCCCCACTGGGACGGGATCCTTGAGGGCAGTCTGTGTGTTTGCCCCTCGCCCCGCCCCCCGGGGTCAGTGGGGTGCCTGGCACACAGTGTGGCCTCAGGAGCAGTGAGGAGTGAGACAGGGACTTATTTTTCACAGGATTCCCCCCGGTAACCTGGCCTGTGTTCCAACAACAAACCGGCCTGTGTTGCTGCGTGATGTTGACCAGGGATGTCGTGTCCGGGGCTGTTCTCCAAAGCTTCACGGAGGAGTTGACAGACCAGCCCAAGCCAAGCCTGGTAAGGGCTGTGGGTGCAGGAGGGTGACCCCCGGGGGCTCATCACCACACAGGGGGATGTCAGGAGGCGGGTGCGTGCTGGGGAGGGGCTGGCACAGGCTCCACACACCTGGGGGGGGGGGTCCAGCCTCCAGCCATTCAAGACCAGGGGTGTCACAGCACCCGGCTCTAAGGCAGGCAGGTGGGTGTGGTCCTGTCTGAGCTCATCGCATCCAAGGGAAGGAGTTTGCCACCGTCCTGGGAAATGGCCGAGGCTGCTCGCCCTCCATCCTCCGTCCTCCATCCCTGAGGGAGGAGGCAGCTTCACACCCACCCGGCCACCCAGGCCTGCTACCTGGCTCGGTGTCCCCCTCCCCCTCCTTGCCAAATCGGACCTCATCCTGTTCATCGTCACTTGTTCACTCAACAACCTCGTCTTCCGATGTCAGGCCCGGGGACACAGGGCATCATTCCCGGGATGCTGACACGCCTTCCCGGAGAAGGGACATCTGTCCTGGCCTGAACGGGCTCTTCCTCCTCCTTGCTGTGTGACCCTGAGCGAGCCCCTCCGCCTCCCTGGGCCTCAGTTCCTCCGCAGTGAAAGAAGCAGATGACCAAGACGAAGGCATGGCCCCACCCAACACCCTTGACCACCATAGAGCCTTTATCTCCCGTCACCCACCCACCCACAGGTGACCTTGGCCCAGGGCTCTGGGTGGGGAGACCACACTCAGCCTCCGCCCAGCTCCCAACTATTTCTCAGCCGAGAACAAGTCCAGAGGCACCCAGAAGAAGGGGGGAGGGGTCTGGGGTCTGTCCCAGAGTGGGGGTGGGAGCTGGGCTGGAATCTGCCCCCCCCCTGCCCTCCGTGGCACTGCCCCTCTGGCCTGGTCCCCCGGCCGTGTGGGTGTGCTGCTCACAGCCTCTCCCCGGTGACCATGGCCAGCGCCAGGGGTGGGAGGCACCGGGCATATTGACTGTATTTGGTGATCGTCTCTGTATTTATAGGGCTTCATGGGGATAAAAATAAAGTGAGGAGGAGCCGCGTGAGTCACTGAGCATTTCACAGTGTGGGCTCTGCCTCTCCTCCTGGAGACAGGAGCAGGGTCCCCACCACCGCCCCACGTCTCCTCCCCAGGCCTTCCTGCAGCCAAACCTGTGCCAGGGGGCTGTGCACTGAGGTCAGGGCCCAGGGTGTGACCAGGGTCAGGGCCCAGGGTGTGACCAGGGTCAGGGCCCAGGGTGTGACCAGGGTCAGGGCCCACGGTGTGACCAGGGTCAGGGCCCAGGGTGTGACCAGGGTCAGGGCCCAGGGTGTGACCAGGGTCAGGGCCCAGGGTGTGACCAGGGTCAGGGCCCACGGTGTGACCAGGGTCAGGGCCCAGGGTGTGACCGGGATCAGGGCTCAGGGTGTGACCGGGATCAGGGCTCAGGGTGTGACCGGGGTCA
Source organism: Corynorhinus townsendii (assembly GCA_026230045.1). Lineage (NCBI taxonomy): Eukaryota > Metazoa > Chordata > Mammalia > Chiroptera > Vespertilionidae > Corynorhinus > Corynorhinus townsendii. The sequence goes on from JAPDVU010000010.1 coordinate 56,046,325, forward strand.
GGGCCCAGGGTGTGACCGGGGTCAGGGCTCAGCCTACACCCACAGGTGCGCCATTTCCTGCAGCCCTGATACCCCTGCAGGCCCCTTGCTAGGCCGCTGGGAAGCTGCTTTGTGACAGTGTCCCCTCGGGCACCCAGGTCGGCTCCCTCGGTGTCACAGGCCTCCTGGGTGCTGTGCGAACTGCAAGGCAGGTACAGAGGGCAGGGACCTGTGCAGCTCCCCAGCCCTGTCCCCCAAGAGTTAGCCTCCCCAGCACCTCCTATCAATGGCGGGTCCATTTCTGCCCGGAGCTCAGGCCAGGGCCGCAGGAGGCGGAGAATGGCCCTGGGCAGCCTCCTCACCTTCCCGCCACCTGCGTGGGGCGGGGCCCGAGGATCCCCTGCTTGGGCCACGCCTGCCCCTCCCCAGTGACAGAACTTCTGTTCACAAAACCCCGTACACGTTCAGCGCCTCCTTCTCCAAATCGGAACCTAGTCATGTCCTTCCGTGCAGGTGGTTCGACGGGGTCCATCCGGGCGCGGACGGGGACCCCGCAGCGAGAGGAGCGGTGCCGGGAGAAGCCGGCCTCGCGGCAGCCGGTGTAGGCCATGGCCGGGCCGCTCACCGGGTTAGAGCATTGTTCAGATACATCAAGATTACAGGGTGTTTTGTTTTGTTTTTGGGTTTTTTAGATATATTTTTATTGACTTCAGAGAGGAAGGGAGAGGGAGAGAGAGATAGAAACATCAGTGATGAGAGAGAATCATTGATCGGCTGCCTCCTGCTGGGGATCGAGTCCACAGCTCGGGCATGTGCTCTGACCAGGAATCACACTCTGACCTCCATCCACAGTTCGCTCAGCCGCTGAGGGCACATACATGAAGCAACCAGTGAGTGCAGAAATAAGTGGAACAAACAACCCATGTTTCTCCTCACCCCACCCCGCCCCCCGAATCTCTTTCTCTAGAATCAATTTTAAAAGGCAGCAGGCAGCCCTAACCGGTGTGGCTCAGTGGGTAGAGCGTCAGCCTGTGGACTGAAGGGTCCCGGGTTCGATTCCGGTCAAGGGCATGGACCTGGGTTGTGGGCACATCCCCAGTAGGAGGTGTGCAGGAGGCAGCTGATGGATGTTTCTCTCTCATCGATGTTTCTGACTCTCTACTCTCCCTTCCACTCTGTAAAAAATCAATAATGTATTTAAAAAATAAAAAAGTAAAAGGCAGCAGGCGCGCTGTGTAACTCCACTGACATGAAACCCCCAAACACAACCATCGTCTTGGACACAGGCTGGGCCAGGGTCAGGGGTGAGGGTCAGGGTCAGGGGTGGGAGCCAGGGTCAGGGCTGGGGGCCAGGGTCAGGGGTGAGGGTCAGGGTCCGGGGTGGGAACCAGGGTCAGGGGTGAAGGCCAGGGTCAGGGGTGGGAGCCAGGGTCAGGGGTGGGGGCCAGGGTCAGGGGTGAGGGCCAGGGTCAGGGGTGGGAACCAGGGTCAGGGGTGGGAGCCAGGGTCAGGGGTCAGGGTCAGGAGTGAAGGCCAGGGTTAGGGCTGAGGGCCAGGGTCAGATGTGGGGGCCAGGGTCAGGGGTGGGAGCCAGGGTCAGGGGTCAGGGTCAGGGTCAGGAGTGAAGGCCAGGGTCAGGGGTGAGGGCCAGGGTTAGGGGATGGGGGCCAGGGCCAGGGATGGGGGCCAGGGTCAGGGGTGGGGAAGGTGTGACCAGGACGGGGAGCCTGGGGGTGAGGAAACTGCTCGTGATTGTGGAGGTGGTTAAGCACACTAAACCCTTAGGACCGCCCGTGTGAGTCAGTTTTCATCGTCTGGGATGAGGGCCTCCTGGGGGGGGGGGGGGGGCAGTGGGGGGGCACGGGCTTTAGGCGCGTTCCTGTGACGCATTGGGTGCAGATGGCGGTGCCCTCAGAGGTGGTGTCCTTGTCGTGATGACGTGGCAGACGGTGACGCTGGGCCCCCAGCACCGCTCCCCACTCCTGTTGCTTCCCAGGCTCCCACCTTGCCGCCTGCGCCCCTGCTGTTCCCGGTCCCCCATCTGGCCCTCTAGGGCAGAGGCACACGCACACCCCGCCCCCGCATTAGACCGGCTGCCTCCAAAGCAAACAAGCGATGGAGCCTGGTGTTTATGGAGCACCCCCTGTGCGCTGACCTCGGCTGGGGCCGCACGCACCACGCCCCTGAGGCGCCGACATTTGCCCCCGTGCAGGTGGGGCGTCGGAGGCCAGTGGGGGGTTTGGATCCAGCCTGGCCCTCTCCTCGGGTCGGCACAGGCCCTGCACCCTCAGAGGGCACCACGGGCCAGGGGCGCGGAAAGGGCAGGAACCTCCCAGGTCCCAGCAGGCGGGCCCGGGTGGGGTGACTGGGAGGCCGGGCGCCAGCCTGCCAACTCCTCGGGGGCAGCTGCCAGCGGGCTGTGCTGACCCTCCTGTGAGGAAGGACTCGCTAATTGATTAAGTGACACTTTGTCTCCTGATGGCCAGGAGAGAACGGCGCCCAGGGCTGAGGATCTGGGGCGAGGCAAGGAGGGCAGCGTGGGCGGCGGTCAGGCCTGGGGGGGGCGGGGGGGGCGGGGGGGGCCCTGCCCGCTGCCCGCTGCCGCGTGGCCACTTCCAGCTCAGGCAGCCGCCTGGGACCCGAGGGACAAGACAGACGATGAGGCAGGACCGCGCCGGGCAGGCGAGGGCTGAGGGTGCTGGGCCGCCTGCCTCCGAGGGGAGCAGTGCCAGGTCGCTGGGCGAGGACAGGGCAGAGCAGGGCCCGGGGGCCGGGCGGGAGCCCGGAGCACCCCATCCACACCTCCCAGCCAGTCCTTCCGCTCCCCTCCCAGGCCGCGGCTCGGCCGTCACAGGCGCCGAGGCTCCCACAGATGCGGGGAGAGGTGAGCTGGCAGGGCAGGGGCAGCGGGTCCTGAGGAGGACAGAGCGGGGGCACCCAGGGGGGCGTGGGGGCTGGGCGTGGGGTGCCGTGGACATGGCGGGCGTGGGACTGGGCCCCTGGCTGCCAAGCCCCAGGACCAGCCGGCCTCGGGGATTCGCAGGCAGCGCCTCGCACCTTCCAGGCACGGAAAGCACACAGGACCTCACACCGTCCCGAGTTTGTTCCTGGCGCCCGCAAGGGACCGGCCACGCCTCCCCTCCAGCCGCACAGTGACAGCCACACAGGCACACATGTGACAGGCATGTGCATGTGCGCTTACACCCATGAGGCTTGCGCACAGCTTACATGTTTCTACTCACATGCAGTGTGCGTGGCAGATGTGTTTGCTTATATAGATGTCCATGACCATGTGTGCCTATGTGTAGATGCACATGCATGCACATGTGTGGTGTGTGCAGGCATGTATATGTCTGTGTGTACACACAAGAAACCCTATTCTTAGTGTGTGCGTGTGAGACACATGTATATGAGCATGCATGTGTGTGCACAGGTGCGCATGAGCAGCACACACGTGCCTGCATGTATGCATGGGTTATGCGCAGGCACATGCGAAATATAGGTGAACACACAGGCACATGCCAAGACATGGACTCTCCTAGACTCAGCAGTGACTGGAGCACCGGGGACGTGGTGAGCCAGGGCCCGGCCAGACCAGGGGGTGCCCTGCCCACCCCTCAGTTCTGAAAGGCAGCTTCCGGAGGTGGGAGGTAGGCGCGCAGACATCCTGGGATCTGGTGTGCTGAAGCCCAGAGGTGGGTGGCCGATCGGCTCTGCGGGGTCAGGAAGCCCCCCACCCTGGCAGTGGGTGCAGTGCCACTGCACTGGGAGGGGCGACCTGGCTGCAGGGCCTCGTGAGGCTGGGGGAGGGGAAGTCCCAGAGCCCCGGACCGGCTGAGCCCTGACCCCCCGGAGCGGGAGGGCGGGGCAGGGAGCAGTCCCGCGTCCTTTCTCCTGGGGTGTTGGGAAGTCGCCTCCCACCTTCTCAGGCCTGGGGAGCTGTTCTTCACGCGTCTAAATCTGGGGCCTCAGGTGCCAGGGCTTGCAGGCACTAAGGAGGTCGGGGTGGGGGGAGCCCCCTTCCGCGGCCCCGTTAGTGACCCACATCTCCGCCTGCCTGCTCTGGGCACCGCGGGAGGGTGAGCTGCTGAGCTTCGGGGAGTGTGTGGGCGTGGGCGTGTGCTGAGGCTGTCACATCTTCATGGCTGCCCTCGGGGCGCCCAGGCCCCCCACACACACACCCACCCAGGAAGCTGGGCCCTGGACTTGGGTTGGGCTGAGCCCACAGGGAGGCCTCTTTGTGTCAGGCCCGGGTACCCCGCTCCCCCGCCTCCCCACAGGCTCTTCTCTGTGTCACACTCCTGTCGCCCACCCTCCGGCCATGGCCATCAAGTCCTCCAGCAACGCCCAGCTCCCCACTGCTGCCACCCTGGGCTGGGGCCTGACTGTAATGGTGGCCTGGAGGGGCACAGACAGGAGTAAAGGGATTGGCCGCCGGCACCATGACCTTGGGGGACCAGAGCTGAGGGCGGAGCCTGCCCACCCCCACCCCCACCCCCTGCAGAAGACATGCCCAGGACCTGACATCACCCCACCCCGCCCGCCACCAGCACCACAGTTACCTCTTCTCAGGCCTCGTGTCATCCTCAGACCCAGCCCCCCTCTTCTCGTCGCCATCACATCACACGGCGTGGCCCTGCGAGGCCTCCGGCAGCCGCCGGCTCTCCGTCCCAGGCTCCTGCAGCCGCACACTGTGCCCACTGCCACCGACGGCCTCTAAAGGCGGATCTCAGGCCCTGGCTGGTGTGGCCCAGTGGATAGAGCATCGGCCTGTGGACGGAAGGGTCCCAGGTTCAATTCCCAGTCAGGGCACAGGCCCGGGTTACAGGCTCGATCCCAGTGGGGGGCGCGCAGGAGGCGGCTGATCAATGATTCTCTCTCATCATTGATGTTTCTCTCTCTCTCTCCCTCTCCCTTCCTCTCTGAAATCAGTAAAAATATATTTTTTAAAAAACACAAAAAAACAAAGGAAAAGCGGGTCTCAGCTACAAAGTCGCTCTGGGACCTGTGCCAGCGGCCACGCGGGCCTCACCTGTGACTGGCCAGCCCTGCCCTGGTCCCCACCCCCTGCCCAGGCCGCCCCTCCGCCAAGTCCCGGAACGAACGCTGATGGGCCCTGGCGGCCGGCGGGCTGCGCTGCTGCCTGTTTACTTCCCCTCTTGGCGTGTAACTCCTTTTCCCTCTAAACGGGCCTGGGGATTCGCTCACCCTCCCGCTCCGTTTCGGCACGCTCGCCTCCCGGCCGCCTTAATTATCTCATTTGTGATAGTTCGTCTCCCCTTCCTGCCATCGTCCCCGAACACCCCGGCGGTTCGAGCAAACGTGTGTTTTAATGCCGAGGCGCCCAATTCCGTCCGGCAGGCAGGTTCCGCCCTTCAGCAGCGCGTCTCCGTCTGAGCTGTATTCCTGGCCACCAGGCACCCGGCCGCCCGCCACTCTGCCAGCCGCCGTGAGGGAGGGCTCGGGGCCTGCACCTGGGACCTGAGAGGTCCGCTCTGGAGCGGCCATGGGCCCTGCCAGGAGGCCCCGAGCCAGCAGTGAGCCTGGCGCTAGCACGCGGGCGGAGGAGGCAGGGGCAGGTGCGGCCGCCCGGGGCGAGGTGGGGGGTAAGGGAGGCCGCAGAGGGATGGGGGCTCTTGGGGTCTAAGGAGCTGCACCTCGCATCTGACTGTCTCTCCACATCTGGACTCATGCCGGCATCTCAGACAGTGCTGAGGAAGGCAGCCCTGGGCCCCGCCCTGAGCTAGAGGCTGAAACGGACGCTGAAATAAGGATGCCCGGCCACGCCCGGGACCGGGAACAGACAGCCGAGCTGAAGGGGCTGCCTGGAGAGCGGGACGCAGGCAGTGCTGAGAGGGAGCACCGCCCCGCCCCCCCGAGCTCCAGCTGGAGAGGGTGGGAGTCACCACTGCAGAGAGGGTGGGAGTCACCACTGCAGAGAGGGGGGGTCACACTGCAGAGAGGGGGGAGTCACACTGCAGAGAGGGGGGTCACACTGCAGAGAGGGGGGAGTCACACTGCAGAGAGGGTGGGAGTCACCACTGCAGAGAGGGGGGAGTCACGCTGCAGAGAGGGGGGAGTCACCACTGCAGAGAGGGGGGAGTCACACTGCAGAGAGGGGGGGTCACACTGCAGAGAGGGGGGTCACACTGCAGAGAGGGGGGTCACACTGCAGAGAGGGGGGGTCACACTGCAGAGAGGGGGGAGTCACACTGCAGAGAGGGGGGTCACACTGCAGAGAGGGGGGTCACACTGCAGAGAGGGGGGTCACACTGCAGAGAGGGGGGTCACACTGCAGAGAGGGGGGGTCACACTGCAGAGAGGGGGGGTCACACTGCAGAGAGGGGGGTCACACTGCAGAGAGGGGGGTCACACTGCAGAGAGGGGGGTCACACTGCAGAGAGGGGGGGTCACACTGCAGAAGGACAGGGCCCGGCAGCCAGCCCCTGGCTCGGGAAGCATCGAGGAAAAGCCACCAGACTCTTGTTCCTGCAGCCGTGAGTCATCCAGAGCAGGCCGATCTATTCTCTTAATCATCAGCAGCATCACTTCTGTCATCACCAGAACCAACAGCACCACCGTCACACCAACTTCACCATTAGCAACACCACCGCCACCCTCATCCTCATCACTGTCATCACCACCACCACCACCACCAACACCACCCCCATTCCATTACTATCATCACCATCATCACCACCACCATCACCACCATCACCATCACCACCACCATCATCACCACCACCATCATCACCATCATCACCATCACCACCACCATCACCACCACCACCATCATCACCACCACCACCACCATCACCACCACCACCATCATCACCATCACCACCACCATCACTACCACCATCATCACCACCATCACCATCACCATCATCACCACCACAATCACCACCACCATCACCACCACCACCACCACCACCAACACCACCCCCATTCTCATTACTATCATCACCATCATCACCACCACCATCACCACCATCACCACCACCACCACCACCACCATCATCACCACCACCACCACCATCACCACCACCACCATCACCACCACCATCACCACCACCATCACCACCACCATCACCACCACCATCACCATCACCATCATCACCACCACCACTACCATCACCTTCTCACCATCACTATCACCACCACCACCATCACCATCGCTACCACCACCTTTTCCCCTTAGGCTCTGGGCAGAGGGCTGGTGCTGCAGACCCACGCTTCCCAGGCAGTCAGCTGAGAAAAGCAGGCGAGGGTTTGCAGCACCCAGATCCGTGCCGGGTGACTTGGTATCATCAAGACTCACTTTCCCTGCCTTGAAGGAGGAAATTAGGCTCCCTGACCTCCTACTTTTCAATGTCATTTGGAGAGTAAAATAATTTTAAATATTTGGCTTTGTTATGTAAATTGTAGAGCGCTGAGCAAATGTTGTGCATTGGTATCGCTGTGTAAAGCCCGTTCCCAGGCGGTGCCCCTCTGCTCACCGTCCCAGCAACCATAGCTTTGCCAGGTCGTGGGGGCTGCAGCTCCAGGAAGCAACCACGGGAGCTGGAAGATTGATGCCACCTGTGACTGGAATGCAAATAATATGCAAATGACATGCAGATTCCCTCCGCTCCTTTGGGAGACCCCAGCCTGGGCTGGGCTGCCCCGCTGTATTTGGGGTTCAGAGCAGGCGGGCAGTGAAGGGACAGGGCCGTGGGGGTCAGAGGAGGAAGGAAAAGGCGCGGGAACACCAGCCCTCAACTCAGCGGTCTCGCCACGTCTCTGTTGCACAAAATGTCAACATGTCTTTATAGAGGCGCGAGCATCCCTTCATTGTCTTGAATGTCAGCATCTGTTCCCGCACGTCCCATCATCCTTCCTCCCTCCTCCCTCCCCTCCTCCCTCCCTCCCCCTCTCGTGGGCGCCCTTGCGGCCCTGGGTTCTCCATCCACCAACGGCGCTTGGGCCTCAGGGAGAGAGGTGACCCCCATGGTCCCCACCCGCCCTCGCTCCCGGGGAAGACAGGAGTCCTGCCTGAAGGTGACAAGGTCCAAAGGGAGTGGGGGTCCCAGACTGAGGGCAGCAGGCAGGGCTTCCCAGAACAGGACGCCCCTGCTCGGGCAGGAGGGCAGGAGGTGAGGCAGGTGGCGCCTCAGGGCTGCGGTCGGGGTGGGTTTCTTCGGGAGGAAACAGGGAGCCCCAGAAGGCGGCCAGCAAAGCCCAGGACAGACTGGCTCACACCTGGGAGGCCAGAGGGCATCTCAGCAGCGCTGAGGGTCTGAACTCAGAGGGGCAGCGGCCAGGCTCCAGGACGCCCGGGTCCCGTGCTCTCTGCCCCTCCTTGGGCAGGGGCGCCTCCTGCAGGTGGGCGGGTGCAGGTGGCTGAGCGTGCGGCTCATCTACAGCGAGATGGACCCGAGGGTCCCCCCACGCTGCCTGTGGGCCCCTCTGGGGCAGGGTTCGGTGTGTGCGCCCCTGGCCCCGGCCCCAGGCCCACCCTGGTGTCCTCCTGCTCCGGCTGGTGCAGGAACCAGGTCACCGCTGGCCCGCCTCGCCAAGGCCCGGGCTGGTCATCACCTCACCCAGCAGGGGGCGAGCTCGGGCAGGTTAGGGGGCTTCCAGGGTCTGGCCTTGAGCCCCTCACTGGAACCCATACTGTAGGTGCCACACCTCCTGTAGGGGCCACCCCCTGTGGGGGCGTCACGGCCTGGGCACGCTGAGGGGCCCAGGGGCGCACAGGGCTGCCTCAGCCGCGGCCACGGGCCCAGCCCACTCTCCCCAAGGGGCGTCTCAGACCTCAGGCAGCGAGGGCACCTGGGCCACCCCCAGAATGTCACCTGCCTGTGGGCCCCAGGGCAACCGGGGGTGGAGGTAGTGTATCTATCACCCTCTGCATGTCTGTGTCCGTCTGGCCACCCGTCCTGGGCTGTATCCAGATCAGGCCCCGCCCAGTGAGAGCCGGGGACAGAGAGGACCTGGGTGTGGCGGGCCCACTGGAGACCAGGCAGCGTCCAGGATCCCTGCGGACCCCCTGTGCCTCTGAGGGACTGGCCATCCTGAGCACACAAGGGCTATGATGTGGGACACACCTGTCTTAGGGGGGCCTGGCAGGGCACTGCGTGGGGGGCAGGAGTGCCTGAGAGGCCAGGGGTGCCAGGAGCCGCTGTGGGGAGTGTGGCGGAAGCAGTGGGCCAGCGGGCCGCCTCCAGGCTCTGCTCTGCCGCTGCCTGATTCCTCTGATTGTCCGTATTGATTTTCCCCGGCTGTTTATTAAATGCTTAATCTCCCGCCACTGAGAGCGCCCAGAGCCAGCCGGCATCCTGCTAAGCCCAGAGGGAGGGCCTGGCGGGGACGCGGGGGCAGCCTCTGCCTCGGGATCCAGGGCAGTGGGGGTGGGGGACTGGCCTGGTGTGAGCAGGATGCCAGGCCCCATAAGAGGGGCTAATGGGAACTGGTCAACTGATGTCCATCCTCAGGGTCTGATGAGGGTGTGACAAGGGTCAGGGCTCAGTCAGTGACCAGGGATTAGGGCTCAGTATGTGACCAAGGTCAGGGATCGGTATGTGATCAGGGCTCAGGGCTCAGTCAGTGACCAGGGATTAGGGCTCAGTATGTGACCAGGGTCAGGGATCGATATATGATTGGGGATCAGGGCTCAATCAGTGACCACGGATTAGGGCTCAGTATGTGACCAGGGTCAGGGCTCCGTTGGTGATGAGGGATGTGGGCCAGCATGTGACCAGAGCCGGGCTCCCTCGGGATGCTGTGGGGACTGGAAGCGGTGCCTGATGTGCCCGCTGCAGCTCCCGGCCCCGCAGGGTCTCCACAGGCTGCAGCGCCCCCTCCCTCCTGCCCTGGGGATCTTGAGGACGCGCCTCGGAGGCCAGCCCAGGACTCCGGACCCGCCTTTGTGTTCGCCCTGCCCTCGCTGTGACCTTGGGCGAGTCACCTCCCTCCCTGAGCTGGTGTGTCCGCAAGGGCCGCGGGAGGGCCGGGGGACCGCGTCCAGCTGCAGGTCTGCAGGGCCTGGAATGCCCAGGGGTTCCCCGCGCCCCAGCCGAGAGCCCGCGGCGCCTCTGCCTGACCTGCATTCCCTGCGGCCCCAGGGGTGTCAGGAAACCCTTCGCCGTGCCTGGTTCTCACCCGGAGCTGTGCGAAGAGCAGATGAAAATAGCCTGAAATCACCCAACCTCCGCTCCCGGCGGGCGGGCGGGCGCTCGGTTACATAAACTCGGGCCTGTGCTCCCCAGCACGCCGAGCGCTCAGCGGCCCCGCGGGGCCAGGGGAGCCGGGGCGAAGGCCCGCGCGCACCCGCGCACCTGCCCACGCACGCACACAGGCACGAGGGTGGGGCTCAGCCGGCCCTGGTCCGTGGGGCTGGGCGGGGCCTGTGAAAGGCGGTCTCTCCCCGCCTCTCAGACTTTCCTGGGGCCTAAACTCGTCAAAGCACTCGGTCCCGAGTCCCCCTCTTCCTCCCACAGCCTATCTGGTGTCCCCCAAGTGACCCGCTCAATAGCGAGGTGAGGCATCGCCCCAGGACCAGGGAAGGTGAGAGGCTGCGCTGAGGGTGCCTGTGATGTGCCCGGGACACAGGAAGGGCCCTTCTGGGCCAACAGGGAGGTGGGAGGGAGGACTTCCTGGAGGAGGGAGCACTTCTGAGCCTCGTTAGTCCTTCAGAGGCTGTGGTTAGCCAGAGGGGCTGGAGGGGTCCTTCTTCCCCAAACAGCCCTCCTCTCGCCCCTCCCGCCCGTTTCCACAGGACCGGCCCGAGGGCCGAGGGCGTGCGAGGGCAGAGCTGGCACAGGGCGGGCCTCGCTCCGCTGGGCGCTGTGCCCTGCCTGGAGGCTGAGCGTGGCTGGTCCCATCACAGTTAGTTGTCCTACTGTGAGTCGGCTGCTCCCCCTCTGCCTCCGGGTGCAGAGGGCACAGAGTGCTGGCCAGGACCTCGCTGTGCCCTCCGCCCCCGCCCCAGGCTGGAGGCCCGGGAAGGGTCAAGGGTGCTAAGGACCCTCACTCCACGTCGGTCCCAGGGCCCGGCAGTCGGGAGCATGGACCCAGACCAGCAGCTCCCTACAGGGTCTCAAATAGCCCCTCCCCCCCCCCCCCCCCCCCCCGCGCTTCTCCCCAGGAGATGGCCTGTGGAGAAAGGTAGGAAATAGAATTGTGAGGCTCGCTTCCTGCTGCTCCAGCCTGGGCTCCCCCACACCCTCTGCTCCTCTGCTCCCCACCCCTTTAGGGGGCCTTAGAGTCTACACAGCCTTGGGACTGCGAGCTGGATTTGTACAACTTCCACGGGCTCAGGGCTCAGAGTGACCAGGGTCAGGGCTCAGAGAGACCAGGGTCAGGGCTCAGCGTGTGACCGGGGTCAGGGCTCAGAGAGACCAGGGTCAGGGCTCAGAGAGACCAGGGTCAGGGCTCAGAGTGTGACCGGGGTCAGGGCTCAGAGTGTGACCGGGATCAGGGCTCAGAGTGACCAGGGTCAGGGCTCAGTGTGTGACCAGGGTCAGGGCTCAGCGTGTGACCGGGATCAGGGCTCAGAGTGACCAGGGTCAGGGCTCAGCGTGTGACCGGGATCAGGGCTCAGAGTGACCAGGGTCAGGGCTCAGGGTGTGACCAGGGTCAGGGCTCAGCGTGACCAGGGTCAGGGCTCAGCGTGTGACCGGGATCAGGGCTCAGAGTGACCAGGGTCAGGGCTCAGCGTGTGACCGGGATCAGGGCTCAGAGTGACCGGGGTCAGGGCTCAGCGTGTGACCGGGATCAGGGCTCAGAGTGACCAGGGTCAGGGCTCAGTGTGTGACCAGGGTCAGGGCTCAGAGTGTGACCAGGGTCAGGGCTCAGAGTGTGACCGGGGTCAGGGCTCAGAGTGACCGGGGTCAGGGCTCAGGGTGTGACCAGGATCAGTGATTAAAGGGTTCAAAGTCACTTAGAGGTCACAGCTGAGTGGATGACTGTGTTCAGGGATTGGCTTATGGCCATGAATAGGCCTTCAAGGTGACCAGCGTCCCACTCTCTGGACTGAGTGAGGAGGTCCTAGGAGCTGACGTCCAGCGTGGGCCCATCAGCCTCCCCGCCCATGGACCATGGGCCCTGGTGTCCCCCAGCCGTGGCCAGGCCCCCGTGTATGGCAGATGCTCAGTGATGAAGGTCAGCCGCGGAACAGTGTCGGTGGGCGGGGAGGGGTTGGTGGTGGATGTAAATTGGTAGAAAATCTCAGGGAAATGGCCACTGGTTCAGGGTTCGAGGTTCCTGTCATGTCTGGGCAGTGAGAAACCTGCGAACCCTCTCCATGGAGACCCTCCTGTCCCTATAGGGACACTGCAGCTGCAGCAGGTGCGGGTGACCCTGATGGGCTCCAGGCATCCTGCCGGAAGCTGGGCAGGTGGTCACCAACACAATTCCCTCCATCTGATCAGGGGCCCGGCTGACCCTTCTCCTTCCCTCCGGAGGGGCATGGGCGTCAGGGGGTCCTCTCTGCCCCTCCTACAGAGCGTTCTGGATCAGGAACTAGGGGGAGGGGACAATTTTCTTTAAAAGAGGCAAGTCAGGGAGCGAAGCAAGGGGCCCCCCGATCAGGGAGGAGGAAGGCACGGCCCTGCTGGGAAGCTCCCCGGGGGCGGACACCACCCTGCCCGACGGCCTGTTAGGAGGAGCCCTAGCCTCCCATCCCCGGCGCCGCGGGGCAGAGGAGCAGGACCGGCTGCTGCCCTCCCCCACAGCACAGAGAAACCCTGACTCAGAGCTGCCCGCACCCTTGCCGCTGCTCGTGGCCTAATGTTAGAGGCCTCCTGGTGGCCACGAGCGGCTAGTGCAGCGAGGACACCAAGCCTCTAGGGCAGCTGCAGTGAGGATAGGGCCCAAGAAGGTGGGCGGCCCAGACCGGTCGGTTGCCACTTCCAGATCCAGCCCCGGCTGGGAGGAGACAGCCCTTTTCCTGGGGGGCGGGGAGAAGGAAGGCTGCCCAGGGTTGGGCTGGGAAGGGGCCCTGCCCTGTCCCCCGACGGCCTCACAGTCTGGGCCTCCATGGCCCCTCTGACCAGCCCCCCCCCCCCAGACACCCCTAGAGGCACAGCACAGGCTGTCCTGCGGGAGGGACTGGTTTGGCCAGAGCTCCCCCTCATGAAGGGAGCCATGGGCCTGGGCGCTGGGACGACTAGAGTTGCCCGCCCCCTGCCCACCCCCGAGGGCGTTGGTGATGGGTGGGGTGCTGACGGCCAGGGTGATGCTGTGACCCTGATGGAGGTGGAGGCCTGCTCGGGGGTCATGGGGACGGTCACGGAGCAGGGAAGGAGGATGGATGCGGAGTGCCGACCTGGAAGGGCCCTGTGATTGTGGACCAGTGCTTGCGGGGACAGCAAGGAGGCCCTGATGCAGCCGGCGCCTGGGCCGGGGGTCGGGCTTGGGCAGCAGCGGCCGTGGTGGGCGCTCCGAGGGGCCGTGTGCACAGCGGTGGCCACGCAGGCAGCGGCCGGGAGCACCTTGCACCGGAGAGGACCCGGTCAGGAAGAAAGCCTGGAGCTGGGCGGCGGGAGCGTCCTGGAGAGAAGGCCCCGGAGCAACTTGCCCCAAGCCATCCCTCCAAGACCCGGTGTCACCCCAGAGGCCCCTCCGAAGAAGAGGGACCGTGGGTGCTCTAAGGTGGGGGTGCAGCAGCCAACGGGACCATCCCCATCAGCTTATGAACATCAACTCCAAACATGGGCCTGCGTGTCCCCGCTGTCACCAAGTCAAAGGGTCGGCTGGAGGCTGAGGATGGGGAGGGGACGGCTGGGACGGCCGCCCAGGGCGAGTGGTAGGCGACGCCTCCCTGTCAAGCCCACCTCCTTGTGGCTCTTTGGCCAAACTCTTCCCTCAGTTTCTCTCAGGAGCCCCTCCCCCCAGGGGGCAAGACTGGCCAGACCCAACCTGGGCAGCTCCCGTGGCCCTTCCCAGCCCCACCAACCCCTGACCCGCTCGGATGCGCGCTGCGGTCCGGGCCTCTGACTCACCTGCCCATCACCCACCTTCATCCCACTCATCCACCTGTCCATGCTTCACCCTTCCATCCACACAGCCCGCCACTCACACGCCATCCATCCATCCATCTATGCACCCACCGTGCTGCCCATCCTCCACCCATCCTCCCACCCTCTGCCCAGCACCCCACCCATCTCTCCAGGCATCTGTCCATCCCCCGACCCTTCCTCCCACAGCCTCCTCCCTCCACACCCACTTCCCTCACCCATCCTCCCACCCTCCCACCCTCCCGGGCACCTGTACTGCTTAAGCACAAACCCCTGTAACTTCCCTCCATTCATCTGCTGTTGGTCCATCCACCCGCCCATCCCTCTGTCAGTCCACCCATCCATCCATCACCCAGCCAGCCTCGCCTTGGCTCCCGGAAGAGGCAGAGAGCAGAGCCCCAACTCCTGGCTTCCCTGCTGTCCGGGGCAGGCGCCCGGCTCTCCTAGGCGCCCGCGTGTGTGCATTTTATGGCCCCCCCCACCCCGTTATTCTGCCCCCCTCCCCGCCCCCCGCTCCGCTCCCCTCTAACGTGTGATCTGGAAGCTCTGGAAGCCCTGATGTAATCCGTAATGCGGTCCCCGGCTCCCGATTAGGGATCCAGTTTCAGAGAGCGAGAGATTGGGGAGCGCGGCAGCGGGTGGGGGAGCGGCTGGCCTCTCCTCCTCCTCCTTCTCGCGGTCCTCGGCCTCCTCCTCCTCCTGCCCGCGCCGCCCCGCCCCCGGCTCGTCCCCCCGCCCCCCAGGAAGGGGAAAAAAGGCGAGAAGAGCGGGGCAGGCGAGAGGAGCGGCGCGGCAGCGGCGACCGGAGAGGGAGCGGCGGGCGCAGGCGGCAGCAGCGGGCGCGGCGTTGGCGGCGGCCCCGGCGGAGCGAACGCGGAACCGGAGAGCCGGGAGCCCAGGCGGCCGTGCGCGTCCTGGCCGGGCCCGGGCCCGCGCGCCCCGCATCGCCCGCAGTCCGGGCATCCAGACCTCCGCGGCATCCGAGGGGCTCCGGCAGGCGGGGGGAGGGGAGGGGGCCTGCGTGCGCGCTCGGGGGCGCTCCGGGAGCGTCCGGCTAGGCCCGGAGCCGGCCGGGGGCGGCGGCGGCGGCAAGCGCACCCCCTCCGTTTGGGCGCCCGGCTCGGCCGCTGGCGACAAGGGGCGCTCCTGAGGATTGCAAGTCTCCGGATCAAGTCTTCGCCAGCGGGGCCGCTGCTGCGGGGAAGGTAAGGGAGGCTCAGGCTGGGGGCTGGGGCTGGGGGCGCGGCGCGGAGGGGCGCAGCGCGGGTGGGGGGCCGGGGGAGGGGCGGGCGCCCGGACTTGCTAACTTCGCCGTTTGGGGCTTCCAAGCTCCGAGGTTGGCGTGGAGAGCTCGGAGTTTGCACCCCCACCTCCCACTCCCCAGCCCCCAGCCCCCAGCCTCCTCCGGCGGCAGCGGCGGGATCTGGCAGGTCTCCGAGCGCCCGCGCCGGGCAGGCTAAGGAGGGGGCGACCCTGGGCGTGGGAGCGGCCCTGGGAGCTGCTCGTGCCCCCCCAACCACACTCACAAGCCAGGCCGGGCTGGCCGGCTGGGCGGGGAGGCGCCCCTCCATCACAGGGCAGGCTCCTGTGTCCCCCACAGACAGGCGCTAGCAGCGCGGGGTCTCAGAGACCCCCATGTGACCCCCACAGCCACACATAGGCCCGGCAGGAGGGGGAGGGAGAGACACCCCCTTATGTCCCCCTTCCCCTAATCACACCCAGAGCCCCCGCAGACATTTGGGGGCCCGAGATGTCTTTCCCCCGCACGGAGCCTGGGGGCGCGCACAGGAAGCCCTCACCACAGACCGGCGTGATGGTGGAGACCCCCCAAACAGCGCCCCCACCCCAAGCGCCCAGCGCCCTGGCTGCTCCTTGGCGTCTTCTTCATCAGATCGGACAAGCCGAGCGGATAAGCCGCTTCGAACTTTGGGTCGGCCCTGCGCCCTCTCCGGGCGAAGGGGGCGCCGGTGGGTCCTCATCCTCCGCCCTCTGCGGTCGGCGCTCCCGCTCGGAGCCGCCTCCCTGGGAAGCTGGGGCTGAGTCTCGCCGGGTGCCCTCCCCGAGCCCCTGACCCCCGGCAGGGCAGGGCAGAGCCGGTTTGGAGCGGCCTGGGAGGGGGCGGCCTCACTGCACGTCTTTCCTCGGAGGCTGCGGCTCCTGCCCGGCCTCTCCCCAGGCGGCCCAGAGAGAGTGCCCAGCTGGCACCCAGACCCGGCGCTGGGCACCCATCCTTTTCCACTTTGGTTTTGGGCTTCCGCGTTTCCTGGAGCGCGGGGACCAGGCTGGGCGGCCGAGCCCTAACTCTCCCCTCCTCCAGCGCCCTTTCTCTGGGCACACTCCCCTCCACTCACGTCCCCTCGGGTTTGGGGCGCGGATCCCGCAGCGGCAACTCGGGGCGAGTTGCAAGGCGTGAAGGCGTGTAGGTGGGCAAGGGGCTCGCACCCCCCGCCCGGAGGAGCCGCTGGGCATGCGTGGTGGGGAGGCTGCGGGAGGTCCCCGCTCCCACTCACCACCCCTCGGACTCAGGGAGACCCTGGCGCCCTCCCCCACGGACACCAGCACTCGCCCCCTCGGAGCCAGAGCCTCCGAGGGGGACGGGCAGCGGCTGCGCGGGAGAGGCGTAGGGGGCGGCTGCGGGCCTGGGGTCCCTGTGAGCACCTCCGAGGTGTGGGTCCGAGGAGGTGGCCATAGCTGTGTCTTCCAGAACCCTGACGCCTTCCCGTTTCTCTGCGACCCCGCAGCCGAGGAGGCGCGCGAGGCAGGTGGAAGGAGGGGCCGCTCCCTCCGACCCCAGGCGGCAGCGAAACTCCGCGCCCGGACGCCCGGGTGCCGCGGGTCCGGCTCTGAGGACCGAGCAAGGTCAAGCCGGCGAGAGAGGGGCGGAGGCTCCTGGGCGCGTCCCTGCGCGAGTCTAGCGGGAGCCTTAGGAGCGGCTGTGAGGCTTCCCCGGAGCCAGACCCCCGCGCCGCGCCCGCGCTGGGTCCCCGGAGGCGGACATGCGCGCGTTCGGGAATCCCGGAGCGCTCGGCGCCCGCCCTCCCCGCTCGCCCGCAGCTCCTAGGCGCTGCTGTCAGACTTGTTGCGCCTGGATCTGGGGGGCGGGTGCCGGCCCAGGAACCCTGGAACCCGGTCGGCGGGGCCCAGCTGCGAGGCCGGCGGGAATGCGCCAAGGCGGCACGCGGCTCCGCGGGCGGCGCGGGTGGGGGCTCGGCGGGGAGTTTGCCGCCTCCTCTCCCAGGGAAGGTGGCTGGTCCCCTTCGCACTCCTGCGCGGGGGCGGAAAGGCGATTCCGTGGCCCTGGGCTGCCCGGACCGGTTTGCCTGCAGGCTCCGGTCCCTCGCGGGCCTCGGCGGTCGCAGCTGTGAAATGGGAACACAGGCTGTGCTCTCGGAGCCCTTCCGGCCCAGGCCTGGTCCCGGGACCCAACGTGCTGGGCCCGCAGTGAGCTGTGTCTGCGGCGTCAGGGCCGGCCTGGTCCCGAAGCCGATCGGCGCCGAGGACAGGGGCGCAGGCCCGGTGGGAGGCGGCCCGGGCAGCCTCTCGTGGCTCTCTGGCCCCCTGGCCGGCCAGCGTGGCCCGGCCCGCCTCCCGGAGCGGGTCCTGAGGCCGAGCCTGCTCCCTGGGGACGCCTCCAGCTGGAGCCCGGCGGCCGGCTCGGGGCTGCGGTGGCGGACGGCAGAGGGCGGCGCGCTGCCTCCGACGCCCGGGAGAGGGCGCGCACACCCACCGCCGCCCTGCCCGCCCCTTCCGTCTCCTCGGCGGCCGGTGGCGCCCGCCCCAGCCCGGGCAGCCCCGGGCGGCTCGCCGGTCCCTCTGCCAGCCCGCCGAGGTCGTGCGCTCGCGGCTGTCCTTCCCCTCTCCCCACACCCGCCTGGCCCCGTGTACCGTGCACAGGCGTGAGCGAACCTGTGTGTCCATGGGTGGGTGTCCATGGTGCCGCTCACGCAGTGCGTCCTGCGGGCATGTGTGCAAGCATGAAACGGCCACGTGTGTGTGTGGTGCGGGGCAGGTCTCGTGTGTCCCTGGATGGAGTGTGCAGGGGGACCCCGTGCTCCCTATGGTCAGGCCTGTGTCCGGAAGCAAGGGGAGTGAGGCTCTAACCCCCAGCCTGGAGGGTTCCGTTAACCTAGTCACACGCCCTCGGTGCACCCCGCCCTCCGTGCACCCCGCCCAGCCACCCTGCCTCTGCTGTGCCCTGGGGCAGAGCCTGCTTTCTGGGTAAACACAGGGACCGGACCGGTGGGCACAGACCGCAGGCACACAAACACACTACACGTGTGGGTGCCCACGTGTGCATGCTGGCATCGGGGTTGCTCCGAGTACAAACCTGAGGGCACAGTCTCCCGCCCCGAGGCTGGCAGGAATATAGGGGACAGAGGCCCTGTGAGGGGCTCTAGGGGTGGGGGACAGCTGCCGGTGGGAGTCCAGAGCCGGGGCTCCCCAAGAGGCTTCCCCGGAGGGTGGGCCAGTGGGTGAAGGCTCAGAAGATTCTCCATGGAGGGAAGAGCCATGCAAAGGGCCTGTGTCAGGGGAGCGTGCAGGCGTGAGGACCAGAGAGGAGGGTGACTGGCAGGACGGCGAGGGGGGCAGAGGAAGTAGGGCCGGACCTGAGCGCCCTGTGGGCCTGGGGCTGTGTCCTGGGGGCCGAGGCCACAGGGCCGTCTTCAGCAGGGCTGTGATTTGGTGGTGGACATGCCAAGGGGATGGCGCTGGGGGGCAATAGGGTCAAGGCAGGCAGAACGCAGGGGGGTGGGACTCAGGGGGAGGCCCCACCCACCCCTGCACAGTGTGCACACTTCATTCATCCCAACGGAATGGCCACCCGCCCCACACCTCCCCCCGGAGCGGGTGGCATATGAGCAGACACCGTCAGCACACGCACCCACAGAAAGGAAGTCACAGCATCGAGGGCCGCCGCCTGGACCCTGGACCCTGCGGGTGTCCACGCCTCGGGGACATGGAGGCTGCGGGCGGGGAGAGCTGCTCCCCCCGCCACCGCCATGACAGTGACGGGAAAGGGAGGCCTGAGAGGGCAAGGCTTCCATGACAGCTGGGCCTCTGCACAGGGCAAGGGACAGGGCCAGGGCGCCCTCCCCAGGGGACGCCAGGACCGAGCTGGAGCGGCTCCCTCGCGCTTCCCCTGCGCCTTCGGGCCCGCGGTCCTGCCCTGGGCTGCGGTGACCATCCCGGCTACACCCCGCCCAGAGCTGAGGGCTGCGCTCGCTGACCCCTCGCCTCAGCGGTCCCCCCAGGACCTGGCTGCGCAGCCAGCCCAGCCCCCCTGCTCTTCCCATCTTGAAGCTGTGACCTTGGGCAGGTGACCTTGGATGAGCCCCTCCTGCAGGGGACCTCAGATCCCAGCATGGCGTGGGGTGTGGATGGGGGCGTGGCTCAGGGGTCCACAGCTGGGGGGGCACCACCACAGCGCCTCCGTCTCAGGGCACAGGCTCCTCACTCTGGGGACCAAGCAGGACCCCGTGAGAGGAGAGGACAGGGACGTGTGTCACACCCAGGATTCCAGGAGCCTCCCTCCTCATGAGGGCCCCACCTCCGCCCCGCGGGGAGGCCCCAGCCCATGGGACAGACGCTGTCACCATCCTCACTTGGGACTCCCTCCAGAGGAGCATGTCTGTGTGCACGTGCATGTGTGTGCACGTATGGGCATGGGTGCAGGTGCATGTGTGTGTGCATATGGGTATGGGTGCAGGTGCGTGTGTGCGCGCATATGGACATGTGTGTGCATGCTTGGGGGTGCGTGGGCACGGGGGAGGGGCGGTCTGCAGGCTCCGGGAAGCTTCCTCGGGCAGCCACCTTGCCCGGGTCCTGAAGGAGGATGCGGGCAGGGGCAGCCCAAGAGGGCCAAGGTGTGTCACAGGCTCAAGGGCTCTGTGCCTGGGGTGTCCTCAAGGCCTGCGGCTGGTCGGGTGACAGGGTCCTGGGGAGAGCAGGCGTGACGAGGCCATCAGAGAGATGACCGCTGACTCCAGGGCCAGGAGGCCTGGGCATTGGGGCGGGACGAAGGGAGACAGTCTGTCCCCCCACGGTTACCTGGGCTGTCTGCCTCCTTATAGAATGGAGGGGATGCCCCTGGCCCTCTGGGGTGGGAGCGGGGCAGGGTCTGTGGGGGCCGCCCCAGCAGCCCTTGCGCCCAGCAAGTGAAGGAGGCCCCCCATGGGCTGGGCTGGCAGGTGTGGGCAAGTGTGGTTGTCAGGAGCCTGCCCGGGCGCCCCCTCTCAGCTCTGGGGGACCCCTCCCAGGACACTGGGGCCCCGTTGGCTCGGGCTGGGGGGTTGCAGATAGTGGCCATGGGAGGGGAGGTGGCCGGGCCCACCTGGCTCTGCCTCACAAGGGGAGGCCTGCAGGCTCTGCTGTCCCGCCTCATGGCCCCAGGTCCCAGGCCACTCAGACGGGATGTCCTGGACCTGCCTCCGCCTCCCAGGTGACCAGGCTGCCTGGCCTGACCCGACCCGCGGGGCATCTGTGAGGCCCATGGAGCACCTAGGGCGGGGGGGGGGGACCCACTGAGCACCCCTGGGTGGCCTCCCTGTTTGCTCTCCCAGCCCCGCCCACCTGAGCTGTCCTCAGGCCCCGGGCCGCCTGCCCCTCCCCCAGGGCAGCCTCTTCCCAGGACACACAGGCGGGCACTGTTTGGAGGGCGGGCAGGACAACAGAGCGCCTTTTGTGGCTGGCGTCTGGGTGCCATTGGCAGCCAGGGTGGCTGGGGAGGGGACGCGGGGGCCGGGCCGGGGAGGAGGGTCGATCGGGGTGGATGGGGTGAGGCTGGAGCTGGAGGGCAGCGCCAGCCCCCGTCCTTGTCGTCGGCAGGGAAACCAAGGCACCCGGGCTTCTGACTGTGAGGCGGGTGGCAGCACTTGGCACCCGTGGGGATACGCCAGGGTCGGGTGGGAGGCGGCCACACATCGCGTGGCTGGTGGTGACCCCTCGCAGAGCTCTGTCTCCCCGCCCACCTGGGCTGGCCTGCCGCTGCCCAGGGTCGGGCAGGTGGAGGCTGTGGGCCAACGCGCCTCGGCCGCTGGGAAGGACCGTGGTGCTGGGGGCAGGGAGGTGGGTCGGGGCAAACGGAGGGTAGTGAGCGCCGGCAGGTGCAGGAGCCGCCATACTGGCAGCCGGGCCTCCTGCCCAGCTCTGCCCTGTGACCAGCAGAGGAGAGGCCGAGCCAGGCCAGGTGCTCGGTGCTCGGTGCTTGGACCCGCGGACGGGCAAGACGCTGGCCAGCAGTCAGGGTGCAAAGCCACTCAAGTCAGAGACGCCAGGACGAGGCCGGGGCCCGGAAGTGACCTCAGCCCTGCACTCCCCTCCTGCCCTGGCTTCCTCCTGGGGCCCCAGGGCTCTGGAGAACCCTGTGTGAGAACCCCATGAGTGGGCACCTTTAGGCTGTCTTCTGCCCGGGAGTCTGTTGAAGGGTCACTCCAGAGCCTTGGGCCCGGGCATGTGTGGCCCAAAAGGGCTCGGGCTCTGCCCTGACCTGTCCCCCCACCCCCCGCCCACTGACACCTCCCTCCTCCTCCGTGTCTGTCCCACAGCCCCTGGCCCCCTCCTCCTTCCATCACCCCAGCTCGCCGCCGCCAGCCGCCTCCCCGCTGCCAGGCGGCCTTTCTACGGGGCTGTCCTGCTTCCGACCTTCACTGCCACCTGGTGCTTGGTGTGGGGGACGCGGGGGCGGCCTCCGGGCGTGGGGTGAGCCGTGACCAGCAGGGCCGGCCGGGCGCTGAGGGCTGTGCTGGTGCCACCTGGGCTGGGGGGGCCCTGGACCCCTCTGGGGTGGTGGGAGGGTCTGTCCTGGGTCTGGGCCCCCAGCCTGGACTAGGGGGGGCACGGCAGCCGGGCTGGCTCAGGTGAGGTTTCCGAGAGGCTGGGCGGCCCCCCGACCTGGGCTGGGCCGAGGGACCCTGGCCGAGGCCTCGCTGTCCCCCACTGTGGGAGTGGGCAGCCAGCAGGCCACTCTGCTGCGACAGCGTCAGAGGCTGTCCCCGAGCGGCCTAGAGACAGAGGGACAAGGGCTCCCCAGACACGCCAGGTTGAGAAGTGTCCAAGGTCCCTTCTTGGGCCTGACCCTCTGCCACTAAGGACCGCCAGAGGGCCAGGTCGGCCACACGGTCCCCTGACCCAGCCCCGCCTCCTCCCTGTTGCTAGGTAACCCCCAGGTTCAGTGCTTACCACCCTGCTGAGAGGGAAGCTTCACCCCCATTTGACAGGTGGGGAAACTGAGGCTGGGAGGCCGGGACTTGCCGGAGGGGCAGCCGGCGTCCGGCCTGTGCCAGCTCCCTGCTCTGTCCCCGCGGCCCATGCAGGAAGGACGCCAGGTGGAGACTACAGAGCAGGGACTGACCTTGTGTCTCCGGCCAGCTGGGCCGGGCAGGAGGACGGCCAGTCCCGTGGGCAGGCGGCCGGCCTGTGCGCTCAGCTGGCGGAGGCACCAGCACCAGCAGGCCAGGCGGGCTCTGGGGGGCGGCCGCCCCCTCCCTCGCTTGACAGCTCTCCTGCTGCGTGGGGCCCGTGGCCCAGCCTGGCTTTGGGGACGGTGGGGAAACTGAGTCTCGGAGGCAGAAGCAACCTGCCAGGGTCCTGGTGGAGGCGGGTCAGGCTGGGCAGTGCCAACTCCTCCCTGCTCTCGCTCACACGCGCCCGGAGCAGCCTTCCTGTCCACGGGGGAGGGGCAGGCGCGATGCCAGTGGCACGAGGTTGGGGTCAGTCCGGGTGCAGGTGCGGGTCCTCCCGCCCCTTCGCCGTGACCTTGGGTAATCACTTACCCTCTGAGCCTCAACGTGCCCATCATGAAATGGGGCTAACAGCACCAGCCTCACAGAGGAGGGGTGAGGCCCGGCCGGCTGGCTCAGGGGTTGAGCGTTGACCTAGGAACCAGGAGGTCAGGGTTCCATTCCCGGTCAGGACACAGGCCCAGGCTGCGGGCTCCATCCCCAGTAGAGGGCATGCAGGAGGCATCGATGCGTGGTTCTCCCTCATCATCGCTGTTTCTCTCTCTCTCTCCCTTCCTCTCTGACATCAATTAAAATGCATTTTTTAGGAAAGGAGGGGAGGCAAGGGGTCGCGGCAGGCTGTGTGCACAGGTGGCTCTAGGGCACTCTGTGCTCCCAGCCCCCCACCCTGAGCACAGGGCGCGAGGGGCCATGGTGCCCAGCTCAGAGGGCGGCGAGGGGTCGGGGAAGGGGATCTGAGTGGCTGCAGGGACGGCAGGTTGGGGGACACAGGATGTGGGTGGGTGTCCCCAACCTCTAGAAGGACGGTGACTCCGGCTGGGAGGAGGGGACTGGGCAGGGTCCCTATGCCCTCCCCTGGGGGAGGCTGGGCGGGCCCATGCCCCTCCTGGGGGGGGGGGGAGGAAGGCTGCAGGGGAGGGAGACAGGTGAGGCGGCGGCCAGGAGAGAGAGCCAGGACCCCCCAGGGGTTCATTTCAGCGCCTGAGGCCCCGGGGGCAAACGGGCGGCCACAGTGACCGTGACGGGGTGAGTGGGCAGGCGGTCGGCCGAGCCCTTGGGAGCCACACCAGGCTGCTGGCCGCTCCCTGGCCCGGCACTGCCCAGTGTGCCCTGTCGGGCCTGGGTGGAGGGGAGGCCTCCGTCCCCGGGCCAGGCCCCGCCCCTGCAGGTGGACACACTGGTGGTGGCAGGTGGACAGGTGGACAGGGCACGTGCCTGGCAGCAGCACCAGGCCTGTGTCAGCTGCCTAAAGCTGTGGGGGGCACTGGCCCCACCATGCCCTCGCACCCGTCTCCCCCGGGGGGGAGGGGAGCCACCAACCCCATCCTGCTCCTTCTCTTCCAGGTGCTGCTGGCGGCCACAGCGGGCACGGGCCCTGGACGTGAGGCGCCCCCGCAGCCCCCTGGGTCACCCGCAGGCCCCTCCTCCTGCCCCCGCTCCAGCCCCTGCCCCCGGCCCCGGCCCCCAGTCCAGTCTGCTCGCTGCCAGACCCTGGCATGTCCAGGCCTGGCCCGCGCCTGCCTGCCCAGCCCGCGGAACCCCGGCGGCCCCGCGAGCTAGGATGAGGGGCCAGGCCGCCCCAAGCCCGCGCTGGGTGCTCTGCCCTCTGCTGCTGCTGCTGCTGCTGCTGGAGCGCCAGGCGGGGGCAGCCATGGGGGCCGCCGCGGGGCCCGGGGCCGAGCCGTGCGCCACGCTGGTGCAGGGCAAGTTCTTCGGGTACTTCTCGGCGGCCGCCGTGTTCCCCGCCAACGCCTCGCGCTGCTCCTGGACCCTGCGCAACCCCGACCCGCGGCGCTACACGCTCTACGTGAAGGTGGCCAAGGCGCCCGCGCCCTGCCGGGGCCCCGGCCGCGTGCGCACCTACCAGTTCGACTCCTTCCTGGAGTCCACGCGCACCTACCTGGGCGTGGAGAGCTTCGACGAGGTGCTGCGGCTGTGCGACGCCTCGGCGCCCCTGGCCTTCCTGCAGGCGGGCAAGCAGTTCCTGCAGATGCGGCGGGACGGGGCACCCGCGCCCCCCGAGGACGACTTCTCCGTGGAGTACCTGGTGGTGGGCAACCGTAGCCCCAGCCGGGCCGCCTGCCAGATGCTGTGCCGCTGGCTAGACGCCTGCCTAGCCGGCAGCCGCAGCTCGCACCCCTGCGGCATCATGCAGACCCCCTGCGCCTGCCTGGGCGGGGGCTCCGGCGACCCGGCCTCCGGCCCCCCGGGGCCCCGCGGCGATGTCTGCCTGAGGGACGGAGCAGCGGGAGGCCCCGAGAACTGCCTGACCAGCCTGACCCGGGACCGGGGCCCGGATGGCGCCCCAGGTGAGTGAGAGGACGGGGAGCTCCGGGAGTGAGCGAGGGGGGCCGGGCGGCCGGGCCGGCGGGGCTGGGTGGAGAGTGGCCGGGAGGTGAGACTTGGGGAGGAGCGTGCAGTGCCGGTCATGTCTACGCGGTCAGTTCCTGAGCGCCCAGAGGTGTCCTTCCGGGTCAGGCACGGGAAAGGGGTCTCTCGGACCAGGGGCCAGAGGTTCTGGGAGAGGTGCTGGAGAACCCGGGGCGGGGCCCTGCAGTCCCAGAGCAGGCAGAGGCGGGGCCTGGGCTGGGCAGCCCCGCAGAGGGCGGCCGGAGGTCCTGGTGGTGAGGCCTGTGAAAGAGGTGCCGGTGGTGATGGGGGGCTGGGGGGCTGGCCGGCGGCGGGGCAGGAGGTGGAGCCCCCCTTCAGGACTCCCCGGGTTTCCTGGGAGTATCTTCGAGGCTGGGGAGCGGCTGGGACGGCGAGGGCAACAGGGTACAGCTTGTCTCGGACTGTCGGGTCCAAGGTGCCAGGCGGGCAGCTGAACACGGTGCTGGGCGTCCGGGGCCAGGCCGGCTGGTGGGCCACGCTGGCGGGGGCCTTGCCCAGCGCTCTAGCCCCTCCTGAGCCACCAAGGCTGACGCACTGCTTCTCAGAATAACGTCTTTAACGGCATAAAATGCCAGCGGGGCCGGCCGGCCTGGCTCAGGGGTTGAGTGTTGACTTATGAACCAGGAGGTCACAGTTCCATTCCCAGTCAGGGCACAGGCCTGGTTTCAGGCTCCATCCCCAGGGTGGGGCGTGCAGGAGGCAGCCGGTCCAGGATTCTCTCTCATCACGGATGTTTCTCTCTCTCCCTCCCTCTCCCTTCCTCTCTGGAATTCTATATAATAAAAGGGTAATATGCAAATTGACTGAAGGGCAGAAGGGCCGGTCGCTATGACGTGCACTAACCACCAGGGGGCAGACGCTCAGTGCAGGAGCTGCCCCTGGTGGTCAGGGCGCTCCCACAGGGGAGGGACACTCAGCCACTAGCCGGGCTCACGGCTGGCGAGCACAGCGGCCTGCCTCTGTGGCAGCCCTAAGGATGTCCCCTCAAGGGCTCCCGCACTGCAAGAGGGCGCAGGCCGGGCTGAGCGACCCCCCCACACACACACACAGTGCAGGAACATCGTGCACCAACCTCTAGTCAATAATAATAAAAAAGGCACGCGCAGTGCAAAGGCCCCAGTTATGCTGGGCCCCCGCTCTGTTTATGCCCCAGACCCCGGATCCCGTTAGATGCCTCCTTGAGCTGTGAAGGTGGCTGGGGAGGAGTGGGGAGCAGGGGAGAGGCAGGCAGAGCCCCCCGGGGGGCGGGGGATGTCCAGGAACCCAGCAGAAAATGCCCTGTCCAATGGGGGGACAGGTCAGTGGCTTCATGCAGCTCCCGGCGGAGGGGTGAAGGCTGGGAGGGCTGACTGTGGGCTGGGCAAGGTGGAGGTCACTGTGTCCTTGGCTTGGACAGCTGCTGAGGAGCAGAGACGCGGAGGTGGCTGGTTCGGGGCGGGCAGGGGGATGGGATGGTCAGCGTGCTTGGCCGCTCCCCTGCGGCCACCTGCCGGAGCCTCAGTTTCTTCACCTGCGAAGTGGGGACTGCTCTGCGGGGTGTGCTGTCCCAGCGCAGACCATGGCCCGGGGCCAGGCCCACAGGGCACCCGTTATGCAGGGGCTGGGCCCCGGGCTGGGGGGCAGCAGCCGTGCGGGGAAGTGCTTGGCGCTGCTCGGAGCCGCGTGGTGTCGGAGGGGAAGGTGGAGGCCAGGAAGGTGGAGGCGGGCAGGTGTGATCCAAGCGTGAGGACCCGAGGGAAGCCTGTGTGGTGGGGGAGCCAGAGCTCCACCCCTGGCTGGGCACCCCCTCTGTGCCCTGAGGCAGGAGCTGGGGCGCAGTGGGGAAGGCCCCGGCAGGGGTACGCTTGTTATCTTGAGAACAAAGGGGTTCCTGGAGGCTCTGAGCAGGAGAGTGACAGGCACGGACGCTGCTCAGGCTGCAGGCGCACAAGGAGTCCGGGCGGGCGGGGCCCCCGCAGGCACCCAGAGGGGCCTGACGCTGGCCTGCTGGGGGCACAGCAGCCTCTGGACTGGGGGGGTCGGGCCTGGTGGTGGTGGGGGTGCTGATGCACAGGATGTGGGTGCGGAGGAAGGAGGTGGCAGACCAGTCCTGACATCAGCGAGGTGGGAGGCAGTGGGTGGGGAGGAAGATCCGGAGGTCAGAGTGGACCCGAGTGTGAGAGGCCCCTGGGGCGTCCAGGTGGTATCCTGTGAGCAGGAGCTCAGGGCCTGGAGGCCCCGCCAGGACCAGGTCGGGTTGACGCCCCAGCCTGGCCTGCACGCACTGGGCCTCCCAAGCCCCTCAACCAGCCAGGCCATCAGCGCCTGCACCCGCAGGCCCCTCACCGTGACCTGGAGAGACCCTGGTTGCGTGAGGAGTGGCGCGAACGCATTTCTGACGGGAGCGACGTCAGCACCGGACCCTCAAGGCCTAGAGGCCCTCGGCAGAGACTGGGGACCGGGGTGTGGGAGGGGGGTGAGCAGGCGGGGGGCCCCCGTGAAGGTTCCAAGAGGGAATGGCTGGTGGCGGTGCCCAGAGCGGGGAAGGGGCAGGCATGTGTGGGTACATGTGTGTCCCTGCATCCATGTGCCCAGTGTGTGCGTGTGTGTGTCTGGCGATGGGGTGGCATGTGGACCAGAGAGGTCCAGCCGTCATTCAGAAGACACACAGCAGAGCCGGCCCCCAGATCTGTCTGCAGAGCCCTGTACCAGGGGAGGCGGGGGGAGGGGGGCCGGGGAGGCGCGTCCTTCATCTCCTCCCCGAGAAGGCTGTGCGCAGCCGCACGGAGGGACAGGCCCGGCCAGCCGTGGCCCATTTTCCCCCTCCCCCCGCCGGGCCTGTCCAAGCGCCACATGGCCCCCGCACGCGTCTGCCGCACTCGGCCTGTTCCTTGGGCCACAGCAACTGTCCCTCTCTGCCCGGCTGCCCCTCCGAGGCGCTCCCACCAGAGTCTGCCCGAGTGTCCCTCGTCCCTCTGTCTCGTCCCTGCTGTCTCTGTCTGTGTTCTTCTGCCTCTGGTGTGACGGGGCCATTTCTCTCAAGGGTCGTTTTAAATATTCATGTTTTAATTAAAGAATTTTATTGCAGAAGCGACATGGAAGATAATGAAAATGCAGCGTCTTGGGGGAGTGTGGGTCTGTGCGTGTCCCTGTCCCTGTCCCTGTGTGCGTGTCCCTGTCCCTGTCCCTGTGTGCGTGTCCCTGTCCCTGTGCGTGTCCCTGTCCCTGTGCGTGTCCTGTCCCTGTCCCTGTGCGTGTCCCTGTCCCTGTGTGCATGCCCCTGTCCCTGTCCCTGTGTGCGTGTCCCTGTCCCTGTCCCTGTGTGCGTGTCCCTGTCCCTGTGTGCGTGTCCCTGTCCCTGTGTGCGTGTCCCTGTCCCTGTGCGTGTCCCTGTCCCTGTGTGCGTGTCCCTGTCCCTGTGTGGGTGTCCCTGTCCCTGTGCGT
This sequence comes from Corynorhinus townsendii, assembly GCA_026230045.1. Taxonomy (NCBI): domain Eukaryota; kingdom Metazoa; phylum Chordata; class Mammalia; order Chiroptera; family Vespertilionidae; genus Corynorhinus; species Corynorhinus townsendii. The sequence continues at coordinate 56,074,577 of JAPDVU010000010.1, forward strand.
GTCCCTGTCCCTATGTGCGTGTCCCTGTCCCTGTGTGCGTGTCCCTGTCCCTGTGTGTGTCCCTGTCCCTGTGTGTGTTTGTGATCCTGTGTGCGTCCCATGTGCCAGCCCAAGACGGGGAGGCTGAGCTGGGGGCTGAGTGTGTGAGATGCTGGGATGGGGTTGGAGGGCGGGGACTGAGATGCTGGGCTGAGACCAAGACCCTCCCAAGACTCCCAGCCGCAGGGAAGCACGTGGAGCCGCCCTGGACCTACAGGAAGGCCGGGCATGGAGTGGGGGGAAGGGGGCAGATGTCACTGAGCAATGAGGGGCACAGGAAGCCCGAGGGGGCGGGGAGGCCTGCGGGCTCCCTGCGGGGCTCAGGCCTGGCCATGGCGGCCGGCCAGGGCGCTGCGCTCACGCGGACCGAGTTACAGAACGCGGGAACAGGCGGCAGTCTGCCTGGCGACGAGGCCCCTCCAGGCGTGGGGGAGGGAGGGTGGGCCGTGACCACAGGCACGCGCGTGTGCCCGCCCCCACGGAGAGGCTCCACATGAGGGCTACCATGGCCCAGAAAGGTGGGAGCAGGGCTGTACAGCCAGGCCCACGAGGGAGGGACTTGCCGGTCACCCAGGGCCCAGGGCGGAGCCGGGCGGGACTGGCCTCAGGCTCCTAACGGGACCACTCTTAGGGCAGAGCGCTGGGAGGGGTGGGCCTGCAGACAGGTCTGGGGGGGGGGCTGGGCAGGCCTCAGTGTCTCTCTCTCTCTCTCTCTCTCTCTCTCTCTCTCTCTCTCGGATGTATTAGTAGCTCCTTTTTTCCTGAGAAATAGTCTTTTTTGCTGTTAATCCTCGCCTGAGGCTATTTTCCCACTGATTTTTAGAAAGAGTGCAAGGGAGGGGAAGAGACAGAGATAAGGACGTGAGAGGGACACGCCCACTGGCTGCCTCCTGAACACGCCCCAACCGGGCTGTGGTCTGAACCTGCAACCCAGGCCCGTGCCCTTGACCAGAATCGAACCCGGGACCCTTCAGACCACAGGCGGACGCTCTGTCCACTGAGCCACACAGGCCAGGGCCTCCGTTTCTGTCTGTGAAATGGGCCGGGCAGGCCTGCTCCCGGGGCTGTGAGGGGGCAGGAGAGGGCCGCCTCACCTGGAGGGGGTTGTGGCGGGGGCTGGCTCTCGGCCTCACCCTGAGGCCCGGCGGCACCTGCCACAGCTGGGCGGGCGCTCGCCAGGCAGCCCTGAGAGTGGGAGCCCTTGGAAGGGCGTCTGAGCCGGCCCTCAGGTCCACAGGGTGTGGAGAGGCTGGGCATAGAGTGTGTGTGTGTGTGTGAGTGAGTGAGGGGGTCAGGTGTCCCTGGGCCCGTTCGGGGGGCACCGGGAGAATGCAAGGCAATGTCTGTGGGAGGCGGGGGCTGTGGACTGGGCGGGGGGCAGGGGGCGTGGGTTAAGGAGGAATTTCAGGGAGCTGTTCTATCTCTGAGGTCCCCACTGGCACATCCCTGCAGGGGGCTCAGAGGAGGAACCTGGGTGTCCTGGGACAGGCCCTACACTGGGGGGGGATGGGCGGGGTCCTCAGGGGAACCGGGCCAGGTGGGCGGGGGTGAGTGGGCAGGTGCTGCGCCACATGCTGGCCTGGGGCGCCCTCTGCTGGAGGAGACGGGAAGTGCACCGTCCTCCTCCTCCAAAGGGAGACACCCCATGCACCTGGAAGGTCCAGCAGGGGGAGGGCCTCCCCCAGCGCCCGCACTCCAGCCGACTTGGGGTGTAGGGACCGGGAGATCACAGCCTCTGGCTGGGGTGCCAGGGTGGGAAGAGGGCCCGGAACCCCATTCCGAGCGCCTTCCCTCCTGGGTGGCCAGGCTGCTCAGAGGCCATTAATTGGTTCCATTCATCCGTAATGAGATGGAAATGAGCTTCCAGACAGAGGGGCATTGAGCTGGGGAAGAAGGCTGCCTCTCTCTGGGCCTGGAGGGGCTACCCCAGCCTTGCCCCCTCCTCCGCGGCCCCCGGAGCTCCCCCGGCCAGGAGCACCTTGCCACCCAGCCGTGCAGTGATCACCCCTGTCCTGGATGCACATTTATCCAGTGTCAGCTCTGTGTGGGGACACACATTAAAAGTAAAAACGCCAACAGAAATAGCAGCTTCATTTCCTGAGTGTCCGTTAGAGGAAGGAGTGTGACCAGGGCCGGGCGTCAGCCTGTGCTGAGATCGGGGCTCAGCCTGTGCTGGGATCGGGGCTCAGCCTGTGCTGGGATCGGGGCTCAGCCTGTGCTGGGATCGGGGCTCAGCCTGTGCTGGGGATGAGGAAGCCCATGCCCAGGGTCAGAGACAGTGCAGGATGAGGGTCCAGGCTCAGTGTGGGGTCAAGGGGACTCAGCCTGCAACCGGCGTCCGGGTCCAGCATGGGACCCGGGTCAGGGGTAGGCTGGGGGGTGGCCTGTCCTCTGAGCCCATGGCCACCCCCTCCTCCCTTCCCCCACCACATCCTGCCACCTGGGTCACCAAGGTAACCAGCCTGAAGTGGTGGGTGTTTTGGCAGCTGAGGCCTAACCTGAGTCTATCCTGAAAGACGAGCTCTGCAGCAGTTGCCATGGGAACCGAGTGGCATCCTCTGATTAGCCGGCTTGGACACTCTCTCCCACCCACGGCTGGCTCCACGTCACGCAGGCTTCCGTGTGGGGGCTGGGCCGGGGAGGCGGGGGGTGACCAGCGGGACGTGCCATCCTGAACCACCGCCAGGCCTGTCTCCCTGGACTCCGGCCCTCTCTGTCCCTCCGTCTCGGGGTCACCGGACAGGGTGGCCAGGGCAGGGGCCACTGACAAGGCCTAGAGCGCCGACCAGGGCCTGCGGCTGGTGGCAGCGGGCGGCCGTGGTCTGGGGGATGCAGCGGAGCATGCGGAGTCTGACTGTGGGTTCGGGCCTGCTCCCCTCCTTGTCGGCTCGTGGGGCCCCCGGGGCTCCCTCCCGTCTGCGTCTGACACGCAGCTGTGGTTCTGGGCGTAGCCCCCCGAGGTGGGGCCTGAGCAGCGGGAGCAGCCTCGGCCGTCCGCGCCCTGCCCGGCACGTGGACATGCGACGCCAGCGGGGCCTGGTCTGCTCGCCTCCTGGGCGCTCCCACCATAACCGCGGGGGAAGGCCAGTGGCGATTCTGAGGTGGACTCCAGGCTGCCCTCCGTGCCAGCTTCCGCAGGCCACCCGGGACCCCCCTCCTAGAGCCCTCGTTTCCGCTGCTGTGAATGGGGTGCCGGCTGTCTCCTAGGGTGCACGGGACTTAGGTTCCTGGGTGCTGAGGTGCCTGGCACAGAGCAGGGCCCCCTGGAGGCGGAGAGGCCCCTCCCGGGATGCCCCGGGAGAGCTGACCCTGGGAGCAGCCTCCCCTGGAGGGTGCGGGGCCGGGCCCACAGCCTGGTGCGACCCTGCTCAGGCGCCTCCTGGCCGGGGGCACGGGCCCCCTCCACGGGGCTGCAACAGGAGCAGAGAGGCCTCCGTGCAGGAACACGATGGGGAGGAGGGCACCACCCCCAGGCCCAGGAAGGGGCTCAGAGCCGGGCCGCCCCGCCCCCCGTGGCCCTGCAAGCCCTCCCTGGGCCTCACCACGCCCGGAGCCTCGTGTGACTGCGTGTGAGCGAGGGCCATGCCCACCCACCAGGGGCAGCCGCTAAGGTCCCAGCCCTTCCTGCCTGTCATGGTCTGAGTGCATCAGCCGCCCACCGGCCATGTCCTTCCTGGCTGGGCGCAGAGGACAGGAATGGGTGCTGTGTGCCCTCGCAGAGTTTCCCTGCCCCCCTGGGCCCAGGGGAAGGTGGGGCCTGTGGGTGGGAGGGTGGGGTCTATACGAAGAGGAAGAGGTTCCTTCATGGGCTTGGGGGGTAGAAGGCTCCCCTTGTGCACTGTGCACCCAGCGTGGAGACCGAGGTAGGCCCCTCCACCCACGGTGGGGAGGTCCCTCCCAGCTAGGCCTTGTTCCCTTGCGCCTGGCTCCCCCTGCTGGCCAGTTCGGGGAACAGGCGCAGGAGCGAGGAGGGGGGGCTGGCCCAGAGTCCCTTGGACACGAAATTTGCTGCAAATCAAAGTTGATTCTCTGGGGTCCTGTCTGACCCCAGTGACAACGCCCATACCCGTCCTTCCCAGCCCTTTCCCGCCCTCCTGTGTCAGTCCCGGGGGGCAGCGCCCGTGATCCCCAGATGAGGGCATGAGCAGGGCAGGATGGCCCGTGGGGGGGGGGGGGGCACCACATGAACCTGTTATTTTTTTAAAAATATATTTTTATTGATGATGTCAGAGAGGAGGGGAGAGGGAGAGGGAGAGGGAAACATCCATGAGGAGAGAGAGTCAGGGATCGCTGCCTCCTGCACGCCCCCCACTGGGGACCAAGCCTGAAACCTGGGCCTGAGCCCGGACCGGGATCAAACCGTGACCTCCTGGGTCACAGGTCAACGCTCAGCCCCTGAGCCCCGCCGGCTGGCATGAACCTGGTCTTTAGGCTCTTATTCTCCGGTCCACCCTTCCCTCCGACATCCCACCCTCCTAGGTGACCCTCCACAACCAGGCCTCCCACGTGCGGGCCTACCCTGTGGGCCGCTGTGCCCCATCCCTGCCTGGGAGACCCCCGGAGTCCCTCTCTGAACACGTGACCCCTGCGCTCTGTTCCCACCAGGCGGCTGGAAGCTGTGGTCCCTGTGGGGCGAGTGCACGCGGGACTGCGGGGGCGGCCTGCAGACACGGACGCGCACCTGCCTGCCCTCGCCCGGCCTGGGGGGCAGCGGCTGCGAGGGGGTCCTGGAGGAGGGCCGGCTGTGCAACCGCAAGGCCTGCGGAGGTGAGTGCGGGAGGGCGGGCCTGGGGCGCCGGGGCGGGAGGGGACTTGGGTGGGGTCAGGCCGATAAGGGGTGGGGCCGGTGGGCGGGGCTGGTGCGAGGGCGGAGCCACAGGTAGGGATCCCGGCGGAGAGAAGGAAGGGCTGGGTAGGTAGGTGAGACTGGGTCGGGCTTTCTTCTCGCCTGTGGGTGCGGGATTTGGGGATGCTGCCTCCCTCCGCCACCCAGCCCCAGCCTGCCCCACCTGCCCCAGCTCCCTCCCGCCTCCAGAACAGCACGGCACGTCTCTAAGAAGACGCTCTAATGACCTCATCCATATTTTAGCTGCTTCCATAAAATGAAATCAAGTTATAATGAGACTGCCACTCTTCGGGCTGGTTTTTGCTGGAGAAGAGGGTCTCATCTCAGAAGCCTGGAGAGATTCCTGGGGTGTGGGGGGGCGGGGTCAAGGCCACAGGAAGCAGAGGGGCTGGAGGGGTGCTGAGCAGGGCCCTGGAGGAAGGGAGGGAGGGGCGTGGAGCAGGGGAGATGGGGCCCACAGGAATGGACCCGACAAGGGTTGGCGCCAGGCCCCGGGGCCCTGGTCCCAGGTCTCCCAGCTGTCCGCGGCGGAGGGGACGGGCGGCCCCCGCCCTGGTGGCGCTGTCCAGGGTCCTGCGTGCCTCCTGGACCCTCACCTGAGCCCGCCCCGCAGCGGCCGCGCGCACCAGCTCCCGGAGCCAGTCGCTGCGGTCCACAGACGCCCGGCGGCGCGACGAGCTGGGGGACGAGCTGCAGCAGTTCGGGTTCTCGTCCCCGCACACGGGTGAGCGGCGGGGGGGCGGGGGCGGGGCGTGAGGACGCAAACGCCGTCAAGCGGGGAGGGATAGGTCTTAGCACAAATACTTAAGCTGCAAACTGCTGCCACTTGTAAAAAATAACTTTGGTCACCGTCAGCAGACGGCCGTCTGGGCGCCAGGCGGCCCGCTCCTGGCCGGCTGGCCGGGGGACTATAGCGCAATGCGAAGGGCGGGTCCGGGCCAGCCCCCAGGGCCCGGGAGATAGCACCAGCCCGGCCCACGGATTGTGGGGGGACGCAGGTCCTGAGGTCAGCCCCGCAGCAAACACCTCGGGCTAAAGGGGTTCCCCTGAGGGTTTGACCGCAGTCGGGCCCCGAGGCAGGCAGCCTGTGATGCGGTGTGTCTGGCCCGCAGGTGACCCCGCGGCCGAGGAGTGGTCCCCGTGGAGCGTGTGCTCCAGCACGTGCGGCGAGGGCTGGCAGACCCGGACGCGCTTCTGCGTGTCCTCCTCCTACAGCACGCAGTGCAGCGGGCCCCTGCGCGAGCAGCGGCTGTGCAACAACTCGGCCGTGTGTCCAGGTGGGCGGCGCGAGGGGCGTGGGGCCAGGGTGAGGCGGCCAGAGAGGGGCGGGGCCGGGGCGGGGCATCAAGACCGGGGGCGGGGCGTCTGGGCCAGTGGGGGAGAGGGGGGCGGAGCGAGCATCAGGGGCGGGGCGTCTGGGGCCGGTGGTTGGGGCGGCCGGGATCCGGGAGGCACCCCGAGGGACCCGGGGGGCTTGGGGCGGGACGGGAGGGGAGGCGGTCGCCAGGGTCTGGGGTTGGGCGGGCGGCGGTGGGGCGGCAGTGCCCGGTGGCCGCAGGGCTCAGCTGCGCCCCGGGTTCTGCGCAGTGCACGGCGCGTGGGACGAGTGGTCACCCTGGAGCCTGTGCTCCAGCACCTGCGGCCGGGGCTTCCGGGACCGCACGCGCACCTGCAGGCCTCCCCAGTTCGGAGGCAACCCCTGTGAGGGCCCCGAGAAGCAAACCAAGTTCTGCAACATCGCCCTGTGCCCTGGTAGGTGAGAGGGAGGCCGCCGGGGCACCTAGGGAGGGCGGGGCGGGCGGGGCGGGCTCGTGGCCCCTGGCCAGCCCCAGGGCCCAGGCTGGAGGCGGGAGGCCCCGGGCACTCTCATCCATGTACCCTTGGCATCAGGGTGGCCTTAGGGGCGTTCGCGCCCGTGTCCCAGGCGGCAAGGTGTGTGGGGAGGAGGGGGGCGGGCGTTCACACCACGTCCCGGCTGGGCTAGGCGCGGGGGGCCCGGGTGTTCACACGGCTCCCGTCCCTCCCTCCCCCCGGGCCGGGCAGTGGACGGAAACTGGAACGAGTGGTCAAGCTGGAGCGCCTGCTCCACCAGCTGCGCGCAGGGCCGGCAGCAGCGCACGCGCGAGTGCAACGGGCCTTCGTACGGGGGCGCCGAGTGCCAGGGCCACTGGGTGGAGAGCAGAGACTGCTTCCTGCAGCAGTGCCCAGGTCAGCGCCGGCGGGCCGGCATGGGGGCGCGCGCAGGGAGGAGGGGCGAGGCCTTGGGGGCTGACCGTGGCCTGGCATGTGGGCACGGGGCCGGGGGGCCGGGAAGGGGGTGGTCCGGGGGCCAGTGCAGGAGGGGCGCCTGTTAGTTGGTGTTGAGCTGAGCTCTGGTTTCTCCTCCCGTGTCTCCATGTTCTTCCTCCTCATGGCTTCCTGCTCCACCGCCTGGGTCCCCACGGCTCTGTGTGCCCGCCCTCCGTGTCCGGTCCGTGTTGTCCGGCTCTCCCTGCGTCCCTGTCTCTCTGGCCCTGTGTCTCTGACCGCCGTGACTCCTGGACCTGCGGCCTTCGCCTCCCCCCGGCTGCCCCGCAGTGGACGGGAGGTGGCAGGCCTGGGCCTCGTGGGGCGGCTGCAGCGTCACCTGCGGGGGCGGCACGCAGCGGCGGGAGCGTGTCTGCTCGGGGCCCTTCTTCGGGGGAGCCGCCTGCCAGGGCCCGCAGGACGAGCACCGGCAATGCAGCGCCCAGCGGTGCCCCGGTGCGTGTCCCCCGCCACCCCACAGCTGGGCTCCGGGAGGCACCCCGAGGGGCCGGGTGGGCTTGGGGCTGAACTGGCCGGGGACCCCCTCGTCCTTGTTTGTCTGGTTTTATTCTTAAGTATACTTTATGGATCTCAGAGAGGAAGGGAGAGGGAGGGGGAGAGAGACATCCATGATGAGAGAGGATCACTGACTGGCCGCCTCCTGCACGCCCCGCACTGGGGAACCAGCCGCACCCCGGGCCTGTGCGCCCACCGGGAATTGAACCCTGACCTCCTGGGTCATAGGTCGACGCTCAACCGCAGTCGGGGCACTGCCCCTGGTGAGGGCGGATGTCCTGGAGGGGTCTGCCCCTGACCTGCCGCCAGCACTCAGCCCCCGCCTGCCCCTCCCCCTTGGCAGAGCCCCACGAGATCTGTGACGAGGACACCCTCGGCGCCATGGTCTGGAAGGAGACCCCGGCGGGAGAGGCGGCCGCGGTCCGGTGCCCCCGGAACGCCACGGGTGAGGGCGACCAAGATGGTGTGTGGGCTCCTGTCCCTCACGGGGCTGTGTGTGGGCAGGGAGGTGGCCCTGAAGCCTGGCCAGAGGCGGTTGGCAGCACCCATGTCCCTGTCGCCCCGAGGCTCCCGTGCGTGGCGGGGCTGTGCCGGGCAGCTGTGCCCGCCTCCCTGGCCGATTCCTGGCAGCAGGGCTGGGTCACAGGTGCGCCTGTGTGTACGGCTGTCCCTACCTGACGCCAAACACCCCCGCTCTCCGTGCCGCCCCGTGTGGAGCTGGGCCGCGGGCCGAGCTGTGGGCTCTCCCCGACTCTGGATTGGGGGAACCACAGGAGAGGCCCCGGGGTGAACCTGAGACCCCCGACTGGGCTGCGGGCTCTGCCCCGTGCAGGTGGGGTCCGAGGCCTTGTCTCCCGCCGGTCCTGGCCGCAGCCGCTCAGGGATGTGGGGGTGAGAGAAAGCGAGGTGGGTGCCCCCACCTGGGCCGGCTCTGCTCTCAGAGGGTCCCTGCTTCTGGCCAAGGGTCCCGCCAGAGGGGCAGGTCCTGGGAGCCGTGAGCCAGGCATCCAGCTGAGAGGCGGGAGCAGCGCTGACCCACCGCCTCCCCAGGCCTCATCCTGCGACGCTGTGAGCTGGACGAGGAGGGCATCGCCTACTGGGAGCCCCCCACCTACACCCGCTGCGTCTCCATCGACTACCGCAACATCCAGATGATGGTAGGGCTGCCCCCGCCCCGCACCCCTCTGCCCGCGTCCTCAGGCGTAACCTCTGTCCCCGGTGGCGCCCCCTGTGAACCCACGTCTGCTGTGGCCAGTGGCAGGGGACTGCAGAGGGGCCCCTGGGGCTGGGAGGGCCTGGGACCGGCCCCACCGTGTCCTACAGGATCGTGGCGCCCAACCCTCTCCACCTCCCCAGACCCGGGAGCACCTGGCAAAGGCGCAGCGAGGGCTGCCCGGGGAGGGCGTGTCCGAGGTCATCCAGACACTGGTGGAGATCTCCCAGGACGGGGCCAGCTACAGCGGGGACCTGCTCTCCACTATCGACGTCCTGAGGAACATGACCGAGATCTTCCGGAGGGCGTACTACAGCCCCACCCCCGGCGACGTGCAGGTGCCCCGGGGCCATGGGAGGAACCAGCCAACGGGCACACAGAGCCCGACCCTGGTCACACCCTGAGCCCTGACCCTGGTCACACCCTGAGCCCTGACCCTGGTCACACCCTGAGCCCTGACCCTGGTCACACCCTGAGCCCTGACCCTGGTCACAGGCCCGGCCCTGACCCTGGTCACACGCTGAGTCCTGAGGTCACACGCTGAGCCCTGACCCTGGTCACAGGCCCGGCCCTGACCTTGGTCACACGCTGAGTCCTGACCCTGGTCACACGCTGAGCCCTGACCCTGGTCACTCTCTGGGCCCTGACCCTGGTCACACGCCGAGCCCTGACCCTGGTCACACGCTGAGCCCTGACCCTGGTCACACGCTGAGCCCTGACCCTGGTCACACCCTGAGCCCTGACCCTGGTCACACCCTGAGCCCTGACCCTGGTCACACCCTGAGCCCTGACCTTGGTCACACGCTGAGCCCTGACCCTGGTCACACTCTAGGCCCTGACCCTGGTCACACGCTGAGCCCTGACCCTGGTCACACGCTGAGCCCTGACCCTGGTCACACGCTGAGCCCTGACCCTGGTCACACGCTGAGCCCTGACCCTGGTCACACACTGAGCCCTGACCCTGGTCACACTGAGCCCTGACCCTGGTCTCACGCGGAGCCCTGACCCTGGTCTCACGCGGAGCCCTGACCCTGGTCACAGGCCCGCCCTGACCCTCTGCCTCCTCTGCTCTTCCTCCTCGTCCAGAACTTTGTCCAGATCATCAGCAACCTGCTGGCGGAGGAGAACCGGGACAAGTGGGAGGAGGCGCAGCTGGTGAGGGCGCGGTCACAACAGCAGGCGGCCAGGCAGCGGCGCCGACCCTGGGTTCTCACCCCGCCGGCTCCCCCGCCGTGTGGCTTGGAGGAAGTCGCTTAACCTGAGCCGAGCCTCGTTTCCCCATCTGTCAGGACAGAGGACAATAGCTCACCTCGGGGGGCTCTGTGAGGACAGGAAGGCGGGGGGGGGGGGGCGGTGTTGGCCACATGTGCTCATTGGCGTGACCAGGACGCGGCGGTTCTTTCTCGTCTGGAAAGAGTGGTCACCCCTCCCTCCCAGGCTGACCTGCCCCCAGGGCAGCACCCAGTGGGGACGGCAGGAGCCCCGGGACCCACTGTCCTCCAGCCTGGCCCCCGGGGCACAGCAGCCCCCGGGGCCCAGCGTCCTTGTCTATGAAGCGCGACGGGCACTCACAGGTCCCGTCCCGCTTCCCAAGTCAGGTCCGGAGCCTGCGGGCTAGGGAGTGGCCCACAGGACCCCACGCTGAGGGGCAGGTGGGAGGAGGTGGGGGAACAGGTGGGTCCCCGGCCGGCGTGTGGGGCCTCGACGACACCCCGTGTAGCTCTGGTGGTTGGCGCTCTTGTGGGCTGCTCCCCGCCTCTGAGGCTGCGTCCCCTCCCCCGCCCAGATGGGCCCCAACGCCAGGGAGCTGTTCCGGCTGGTGGAGGACTTCGTGGACGTCATCGGCTTCCGCATGAAGGACTTGCGGGACGCGTACCAGGTGACAGACAACCTGGGTAAGCCCCGCCCCCGCTGAGCCCCCACGCCCCTGCTCTGAGCCCGGGCTCGGCCCTCCTGCCTCAGGTTCCTCCTCCGTGCACAAGGCAGGGCCAGACCCCTCCAGGCAGCGTCTCGGGTCGGTTCTGTGCACAGACCTGACGCGATGCACAGCTGGGGGGCGGGGGGGGGTGGTTGGCGGCGGGGGCGTCTCAGACCCGGACAATGTCCTGGAGGCTTTGCGTCCTGGGACACGCCACGGCCCCCGCCCACAGCCCCCAGGGCCGGCCCGCTCTTCCTGGTCGCCAGGCCGTGTCTGCTGGGCCGACCTTGGGGATGGGAGGGCAGGACTGTGCGCCGCCCCTCTCTGCCCTCCACGCCCAGAGCGGCTGCTCAGGGGGCTGGCCCACCTGCCCGGCGTGGAGCGATGCGGGGATGCGCAGCCGTAACGGGCTGGGGCCTGGGCGTGAGGCCTACGCTGACCACATCCCATGTGCGTCGCCGGGGTGACATTTGTCACAGCCTCCCCCACTCTCTCTGCACACCCCTCCACACCCCGCACTTTCCTTCTGCATCACCCCCACCCAGGCCCCGTCGTCTCCTTACTGTCTTGGGGACGAGGGGGGGGGGGCAGGTTCGTCCCTGTCCCTTTCTCGGAGCCACAACGGAGGGGGAGCTGGGCTCCAGCCTCGGGGGCAGCAAAGTGGACCCCACCGGCCCGTGGGACCCAGCCAGCCCCGGGAGCGTGCAGGGACAGTGCACACGGGAGGGACCCGGTCTGCGCGTGGGGCCAGGGCTTCGGTGAGAGGCCAGGAAGGCCCGGCCCTGGGCCCCGCGGGGAGATGGCGCCAGGCAGGGGCCTGGCTGGGTGGCCCCGGGGCCCCAGGCCCCCTCTGAGCCGTGAGCACCCCACGTGATGGCCCTGAACCCCCAGGCCCGCTTCCCAGTTGCTCAGCGCCAAGGCCCGTCGTCACGTAACTGCTCCCTGTCTGCTCTGTCTGTCTGTCGTCTGTTCCTCTCGTCGGTGCCGCCACAGTCCTCAGCATCCACAAGCTGCCAGCCAGCGGGGCCACAGACATCAGCTTCCCCATGAAGGGCTGGCGGGCCCCGGGCGACTGGGCCAAGGCGCCCGAGGACAGGGTCACAGTGTCCAAGAGCGTCTTCACCACGGGGCTGGCCGGTGAGGCCCGTGACGCGGGGACTCTCCGGGGAGTCTCGGGCCCCCGTGTCTGAGGGGCCGGCCCCAGGAAGGGGCTCTGGAGCCGGGCTCGCTGCCCTCCGCTGCCTCCAGGGAGCGTTCCTGCCCACCCGCCCCCCCCCCCCCCGCCCCGCGGCCTCCTTGTGGGATGGACGAATGGGCCTCCCCGTCGTAGGCAGGGACAGGGCTTCCCCTGGAGTCACACGGCAGGCGGCCCGGGTGCCCCGCAAAAGAACACTGCCCTGCCTGTCCCAGCTCTCGGGGGCCCCTCGGGGACCTGGGCAGTCACCCCAGCTCTTCGGCTGCAGCGCCGCATCTGTAGTGGGGTGCAGCAGGACCACGGAGCCTGGCCTCCCGGGGTCCAGGCTTGGGGGCGTCAGGGGGAAGGTGACGGCACCCTCTCTTCCAGAGGCCGATGACTCCTCTGTGTTTGTGGTGGGCACCGTGCTCTACCGGAACCTGGGCAGCTTCCTGGCCCTTCAGAGGTGGGCACGGGGCACCTGGGAGGCTGGGGTGGGGGGGGGGCCGGCCTGGAGGAGGTGGGGAGGCAGGGGCACGGGGCACCTGGGAGGCTGGGGTGTGGGGGGGCCGGCCTGGAGGAGGTGGGGAGGCAGGGGCACGGGGCACCTGGGAGGCTGGGGTGTGGGGGGGGGGGGCCAGCCTGGAGGAGGTGGGGAGGCAGGGGCACGGGGCACCTGGGAGGCTGGGGTGTGGGGGGGGGCGGCCTGGAGGAGGTGGGGAGGCAGGGGCACGGGCGTCAGTGAGCACTCGGGAAAGGGGCGCCCAGACCCCCTGACGCAGCCGCTGACTCCCCAGGAACACGACCGTGCTGAACTCCAAGGTCATCTCGGTGACGGTGAAGCCACCCCCGCGCTCCCCGCTCACCCCCTTGGAGATCGAGTTTGCCCACATGTACAACGTGAGTGCCCCCGCGGTGCGCGTCTGCACGGGCACGGCTCCTCCCTTTGAGCCCTGTGTGCGGTGTCGGGGGGCGTGGGGTCTCCCCTCAGCCTTGGAGGAGCTGCTTTCATCCCCGAGTGGCGAGTGGGGAAACTGAGGCTCGAGAGCAGCTGTGACCGGCTCAGGGTCACACGGCAGGGTGGCGTGGGAGCCGGAGTCTAACCGCCTCTGACCCCTGAGCCCCAGCACGGCAGCCCGGCTCCTGTCCGCCTGGGGGCTCCTGCGGGGGAGACACGGCCATCCCATCGTGAGACCAGTGTGGCCAGCCGCAGGCCCGCCATGCCCTGCCCCTTGGGGTCCTCTGTCAGGCCAGGCCGAGAGGCCCCGGAGCCCAAGGATCACCCAACCAGAACAGGGCAGTGCCGGGCCTCGAACCCAGGACAGCGTAGCGGGAGGAACCAGCCCTGCTCTTTCCCGCTGGGTGGCCTCGGGCGAGTTGCTCGGCCTCCCTGTGCCATGGCTCCCTCCCTGTCAGGTGGGACTAGGTCATTCCCGTTGGTGTTTGGAGCAGCTGCCCCCAGGGATGCTGAGCGCCCTGCCTTTGGCGCTCCTGTCACCCGGCCGGCACGCGGTGGCCTGCAGGACGGGGTGCTCCGAGGTGACCCTCGCTTCCCCCTCAGGGCTCCTGGGGGCTTTGTTGCCCCTCGTGCCCTTAGCTGACCAGCCAGGGGAGCACCCAGAGGTGGCTCTGGCCACTGCTGCTCGGCCCTGCTCAAGGGCCAGGAGCCGCTCATGGCCACACGGGAGGGGTGGGAGGTGGGGCGGGCGCCAGGCTCTTCCCTGCTCTGGCCTCAGCTTCCTCCTCCTCAAGCACCCGTTCCCTGGAGGGACCCTAGGCAGAGCACCTGGCCCACCTATGGGCGGATCCAGCCGCGATCCTGGGCCGCCACCCGGGGTGGGCTCGAGAGGGCCGGCAGGTGGCCTGACACCTCCTCCTCCCTCCAGGGCACCACCAACCAGACCTGCATCCTGTGGGACGAGACGGACGTGTAAGTGCTCCGGGCGGGGAGCCTCAGCCCCGGGCTGGGTTTTGGGGAGCTGACCCAGCGCGGCCGGGGGTGCAGTTTCTTGTCTGGCCACGTCCCCCATCCACCCCGGGTCTGGCCCTGAGGCAGCGTGGCGCCCACCCAGCCACCTCCCACCTTCCCAGGGAAGTCCAGCCCCGGCCAGGTGACAGGCCTGGCCACTGCCAGCAGGAGGCAGACCCGGGGCGGCCGGAGGGCGGGGGGCTCGGAGAGCGGGGTGATCGGATGGGAGGCAGCGGGGAGGGCTCCGGGGATCACGGGCCCAGGTCCTCGTCCTGCACCTGCCGATGCCGCCCGGGCCGCGGGCTGCGGCACATGAGAACAAGCCCGGTGCCCGCTCCAGGCCCGGCTGGGCTGTGACGTGGGGTCTCAGGGCTCCGTGTGGGGGGAGGGGCCCAAGACACAGCGAGGCAAAGGGGGAGGTGGGGACCTCATTTAGCCACAAGGACGTTTGTGCAAAGGTCCCCATGAGGAGCAGCGCCCAGAGGGGTGGTGGGTCAGGATTGGGGAGGCGGGGCGGAGGGCTTTGGCGCTGGATCCAAAGGACCAGGTGGGCCTGGCTGGGCTGGGCGTGCCCCCGGGGCTGGGCATGCACTGGGGAGGTGTGCTCAGTGGAAGCCCATCTCAGCCCTGGCACCAGCCCTCAGGCCTCCCTGTGCGCCCTCCCAGGCCTGGCGGGGGGTGCCCTGCTCGGCCCCGGGCCTGGGGTACAGGCACCAAGTCCCCCCTTGTGCTCTGGGCAGCAAGTGGCGCGTGTGTCCTGGGGGTCAGGGAAGGCTCCGGAGCAGCTGGCAGAGGAGGACAGAGGCCGAGGCCGAGCCTGAGCCGAAGCTGGGGCGCGGGCAGGTGGGGGGTTGGAAGGGAAGCCGTGGACTCTGGGGGGCTGTGTGGGGCTCTGGGAGTTGTCGGGCTGCCAGCAGCCACGCCCTGGCTGCCCGGCTGCCCTTCAGCAGGCACGGCTGCAGGAGGCCTGGCCCTCACCCCTCTCCCCCGTGAGAGGGCAGCAGGCAGGCGCGCAGTGGGTCTGTGTGAAAGCTCAGGTGGTGCCACGTGCTGCGGGAGGGGCCCGGTGGATCTGGTGCCAAGGGCTGGGCACCTTCGGGCGGCCCACGGAAGCTGATGTGTGAGCAGAGGTTACACAGCGCCGACACCCCCTGGGCCTCCCCTGTGAGGCTCTCAGACGCCTGTCCAACCCAAAGCTGGGCGGCCTGGGTCCACAGGGGACGGAGGCTGATGGGTGGGGGTCCGGGAGGGGTCAGGGAGGGCGCCCCCTGCCCTTACCCCCTGCTCTGAGGCGGACGGCTCTTCCTTCCATGGTTTGGGACTGCTCCTCACCCATGAAACGCCGGAGGGGCCAAGGGCTTCCTGGGTGACCCGCTGTGGCCCGGCCAGGCCCAGGTCCATTCCCCAGTCAGCTCTCGCTGGCGGAGACCTGGAGTTCATGTGCTGGAGAGAAGGGGCCTCCCTCCCATGTCTGCAGGGGCACGTGTGTGGGGGAGGGAGAAAGGAGAGCATCAGTGACCATCCAGGGAAATAGTGACCTCGCAATCCATGACTCGACCGTGGTACCCGAGCCCTGAGCACAGAGGGAGCTGACCTCAGTCTCCTTGACCCTGACCCTGGTCACACTCAGCCCTGACCCTGGTCACACCCTGAGCCCTGACCCTGGTCACACTCAGCCCTGACCCTGGTCACACCCTGAGCCCTGACCCTGGTCACACCCTGAGCCCTGACCCTGGTCACACCCTGAGCCCTGACCCTGGTCACACTCTGAGCCCTGACCTTGGTCACACCCTGAGCCCTGACCCTGGTCACACCCTGAGCCCTGACCCTGGTCACACCCTGAGCCCTGACCCTGGTCACACTCTGAGCCCTGACCCTGGTCACTCTCAGCCCTGGCCCTGGTCACACGCTGAACCCTGATCCTGGTCACTCTCAGCCCTGGCCCTGGTCACACGCTGAACCCTGATCCTGGTCACTCTCAGCCCTGGCCCTGGTCACACTCAGCCCTGGCCCTGGTCACACGCTGAACCCTGACCCTGGTCACTCTCAGCCCTGGCCCATGTCTCGGTGGGAATGGCTGTACGTTCTCTCTCATCGTCACGCGTCACAAGCTGGTGGGCCGTCTCCCCCTCCGACCCCCAGGACAGCCGTGTGTGTGGCACACTCATCTTGGGCAGAATGAGTCAGAGGGCTCCACCTGCAGTGCGGGCCCTGTGTGTCTCATCCTCATCACACGTGCACACACACGTTCACATGTGCATAGGCACATGCATACACACGCATGTGTACACACATGTGTGCACAGGTGCACGGGCTCAGCATCCACACGCAGTGTCATTGCACACTTTGTAAACACCGGGCCCTGACAGGCCCCTGGAGACCATTCCGCCAGGAGCCCTGCCATGTGATCAGCGCCCCTCTGAGTGCAGAGACCCAGTGGCCCCCCTTACCCTGGCTGACAGGGCTCAGGGCCCCTCCCAGCACCCCACCCCGCGTGGCGGCAGCAGTGAGGTCTGGGAGCCGGCATATTGGCAGGGGAAGGGGAGTCCTGCAGACAGGATGGATGGGTGGAGGGTGGAGGGTGGGTGGTCTGTGCTCTCCCAGCCGCGGGCCCCCAGCACTGCCTCCCACCAGGCCCTGCCCCAGGGCCGTCCTGGTCCCTTTAAGAGCCGAGCCGCATCCTCGGTTTCCGTGGAGAGGGCACTGAGGGGCCCAAGCGGCCAGCGAGCGGAAGGGAGACTTGGCAGGCCCCCGAGTCGCTGCCAGTGGCCCGTTCCAAGTTCCCAGCCTGCGTTCTCCCACGCCAGCCCGTTCCCGATGGAGCAGGGACCGGCATGGGCAGCCCGCACAGAAGGCCCCCCAGTGAGCATGGGGGTGCGCTCTGCTCCTCTCCTGAGGAGGCCGGGGTGGGGAGGGGCGGGGTGCTGCCCTGGGCAAGGTCACCCGCCCACCTGAGCCTCTGCCCGTCTCTGTGCCCCATTTTGTCCTGGGGGGGGGCAGGGCTGACCCATGCCTGCTGGGGGCCTGCCTTCTCCTGCGAGGAGGGAACTGGGGGGACAGACAGGTCCCTGCTGGGCCACAGGCCGCTGGGCTCGGGCCGGGCTGGGCCGGCTTCCCCTCAGCCCTGTGCCCCTCAGCCCGCCTGGCCCTCTGCCCTCATCTTCTCGGGCCCCAGCCTCACCTGTGGGGGGGCCTCCTGCCCATTCTGCCCCACCCATGTGCTTCTCAGCTCAGACCCGTGTCTCTGCTTCCTGCACCCCCCCCCCTAGCAGGATGGGAGCCCCTGAGGGCGGGGCCTGGCTCTTACCCCCAGAAAGGCCATGTGAAGGGTGAAGGGCATGGCCGTGCCCGCGCTGGCTGTGGAGCCCGGCCTCACTTTCTTCAGCCTCAGTTTCCATGATGAGCGTTCACCTTCCAGAGCAGAAAGCAGCCACCCGGCCCCTGACCCCCACCGGCTCCTTCACAGAGTCGCTGCCCGGGGCCTAGAAACGGCCTAGAGGGCAGGGGTGCTGCAGGGGTGCGTCACGGGGACATCTAGAGGGCCTGCGCCCACCCCCCCCTCCTCCGCCTCCGCCCCCGACGCTCGCTGCCCCTGCCCGTGTGCAGCCGCCCAGCAGGGGGCAGCCTCTGGTGCCGGGAGGAGGGTGGCCAGGTGTCTGCAGCCCTGGCCCTGGGTCAGGTGCGGCCTGGGGGGAGGCTGGGAGTGGCAGAGGCACAGGAGCGACTCCCACGCTGGCAGGAGCAGTGACTGGGGTCCAGGCCCTTTCTTGGCCTTGGTGCAGAGGCGCCCAGACGGAGGGGGGTGGCACTGTGACCTTGCGGTCACCTGAGGTGGCCAGGCATTTGGGCGTTCAGTGAACGGGATATGCCTGGAGGGTGGGCTGGTGGCCAGGGCTGTGCCAGCCAAGGCGGTGTGTGGCGGCCTGAGCTCTGTCCATCGTGGTCGCCGGGCTGGTGTGAGCCCCACCTGGCGGGCTCTGCCTGGGGTGCGGGGCGTGGTGGGTGCCAGGCCAGTGCCCGTTGGATGCTGGTGATAGGGCTTACCAGCCGGTGTTGTCCTCCACAGCCGCAGAGTGGTCCTGAGGAGGCGACGGCGGCCATGGGGACGCGGCCGATAGGGGAGGTGGGGCCGGGGAGCACGGGGACCCAGGAAGGGCGGTGGCAGCAGTGGGGGTGATTGTGCTGATGGGGTGGGATGGCGAGAGCAACAGCGTTGGCAGTGATGGTGGTGGTGGTGGTGATGCGGGTGGGATGGCAGGGTTGCTGTTGATGATGTGGTAGTTGGTGATGATGGTGGCCGTGCGGGTGGTGTTGCTGTGATGGTGGCATTGGCGTGGTGTTCGTGGCAGTGATGGTGGTGATGCGGTGGCAGTGGCAGCGATGACGATACGGATGGTGTTGGTGATGGGGGTAGTGACAGCTGTGCTGTAGATGGGGGTGTTGATGTTGGTGATGGTCTTGATGTGATGCTGATGGTACTGATGGTGCTGATGGTCGCAGGATGGGTGTGTCACTCAGATAGTGACAGTGATGCTGTGATGCTCGGATAACGTGGTGGTGGCGGTGATGGTGGTGGCGGTGATGACAGTGGTGGTGGTGATGGCAATGATGGTGACTGTAAGGTGGTGATAGTGATGGTGATGGTGGAGGTAATGGTGGTGGCAGTGACTGTGAGGTGATAGTGATGGTGATGGTGGTGGTGATGGTGGTGGCAGTGACTGTGAGGTGGTGGTGACAGTGATGGTGATGGTGGTGGTGATGGTGATGATAGTGGTGGTAGTGATGGTGATGGTGGAGGTGATGGTGGTGGCAGTGACTGTGAGGTGGTGATGGTGGTGGTGGTGATGGTGATGGTGGTGATGGTGGTGGTGACAGTGATGGTGATGGTGGTGGTGATGGTGATGACAGTGGTGGTGGTGGTGATGGTGGTGGTGATGGCGATGATGGTGACTGTGAGGTGGTGATGGTGATGGCGATGGTGGTGGTGATGGTGGTGGTGGTGATGGTGGTGGTGACGGTGATGGTGATGGTGGTGATGGTGGTGGTGATGGTGGTGGTGGTGATGGTGATGGTGGTGATGGTGGTGGTGACGGTGATGGTGATGGTGGTGATGGTGGTGGTGATGGTGGTGGTGATGGTGGTGATGGTGGTGGTGGTGATGGTGATGGTGGTGATGGTGGTGGTGACGGTGATGGTGATGGTGGTGATGGTGGTGGTGACAGTGGTGGTGATGGTGGTGGTGATGGCGATGATGGTGACTGTGAGGTGGTGATGGTGATGGCGATGGTGGTGGTGATGGTGGTGGTGATGGTGGTGGCAGTGACTGTGAGGTGGTGATAGTGATGGTGATGGTGGTGGTGATGGTGGTGGCAGTGACTGTGAGGTGGTGATAGTGGTGGTGGTGACAGTGATGGTGATGGTGGAGGTGATGGTGGAGGTGATGGTGGTGGTGGCGGTGATGACAGTGGTGGTGGTGGCGATGGTGGTGGCAATGATGGTGACTGCGAGGTGGTGATAGTGATGGCGATGGCGATGGTGATGGTGGTGGTGATGGTGGTGGTGATGGTGGTGGTGGTGGAGGTGATGTTGGTGGTGATGGTGATGGCGATGGCGATGGTGATGGTGATGGTGATGGTGGTGGCAGTGACCGTGAGGAGGTGATGGTGTTGACTTGCTGTTGGTGGGCATTTCGGTGGCAGCGGTGAGGGTGGAGGTGTGGTGACAGGTCCCTCCTCGGGGGAACCCGATGCCCCATGGCACTGCTCATGAGGGCAAAGGGCACAGGCAGGATCCCTAGTCTGGGCCTCTGAACTGGGGGAGTCAGAGGGTGGAGGGGTGTCGGCAGGACTCCTGTCCTCCCAGGCCCATTCCTTCCAGTGGGCAGCCCAGGGCCCCTCCCTCTCAGCAGCCGGTCTGCCTGGCCGGCTCCCGGGGCCTCTGTGGCCCTGCCCAGCCGGTGGCTGAGGCGGAGAGGAGCTGGGCCCTGGGGAGGGCCCGGTTTCCGGGGGGGCAGGCCTGAGGCTGGGCGCCCGACTCCGAGTGGCGGCACCAGGGGCCAGGAGCGAGGAGATGGGCATCTCGGACTGTGGAACACGAGAAGCCCTGGCGGCCCCGGTCACGGATGCAGGGATGCTGAGCCAGGCCCAGACACGCCAACTGCAGGGGGGGCGCAGGCCTGGGGCAGGGGTCTCACCGAGGAGTGGAGGGGTTGGGGGCGCAGGCCTCGGCGTTGGCTTGGGGAGCACAGTGGAGGCGACCCCTGAGGATGGTTCAGGCCGGGCTGGCGAGGCGATGGAGCTCCCAGCAGCCCCGCCTGTACCTGTGGAGACAGCTGCCCACTCCTGTTCTCCCCTTGCAGCGGCTGTGCCCACTCCAGCTTCCTTCTGCGTGTGGGAGGACACCTATGAGTCACTCACACTCCAGTGTGAATTAGCCCATCACACCCCAGGGGACCCTGACAGCTCGTCCCATTATAGCAGCTGCTTCCTGGGCTGGCAGGGGGCATCTGAGTGCAGGGAAGGCCTGGCTTGGGGGGGCAGGGGCTCTGGGTGGGCCTCTGGGTTACTGTTCCGATGCCCCTCGAGTGAGCCAGGGCCCATCCTGCCTGCCCAGGGAGGACCTGGAAACCTGAGCAGAGCCTCATGTGGGGGGCCAGGCCGGGGACAGGAGGGCCAGGCAGGGGACGGGAGGGCCAGGCCAGGGATGGGAGGGCCAGGCCGGGGATGGGAGGGCCAGGCAGGGGGTGGGAGGGCCAGGCCGGGGGTGGGAGGGCCAGGCCGGGGGTGGGAGGGCCAGGCAGGGGGTGGGAGGGCCAGGCCGGGGGCATGGGGACCAGGCAGGGGTGGGGGACTCTGCGGAGGAGGAGGCTGAGGGTCAGGGACAGGCCTCACTGCAGGAGCCAGGAGCTAGCCATGCCTATGGCCGCAGATGGAGGCAGCCAGACCAGGCCCAGCAGGTCAGCTGGTCTGATGGGGGAGGCAGGGCCCTGCCCTTAGAACCTGGTCTGAGGGACCCAGGGACCCCTCAAAGTCCCCTGAGCCCAGCCCAGGAGGGGCTCCCGCTCTCACCCCAGGCCCCTGCCCTTCTGGTCCTAGAGGTGCCACTGCCCCAACTCCTCCTCTCACCCTGTACCCGGAGAGGGAGGAGCAGGTGTCACGGACCCAGATCCCCGGGCCTGAGCCGGCGGGGAGGGGGCTGGCTCCGGGACCCAGACCGTCCCAGTTTGTGAAGCTCAGACAAGAGTGGCGAACAGTCTCCCACGTGGGGAGTGGCCGCCATGGCAGGAGGAGGGGCTCTGCCTGTGCTCAGAGTGGGAGCAGGTGTCCCTGCAGCAGGAAGGAGTGTGGTCAGACGTGGGGAAGGACTTCCCGATGCTGTGGGAGGAGACGCTCGATCTGCAGGTCTTGTTGGAGGGCTGGGAGTTCCCTGGTCAGGGTGTGCAAGCCAGGGTCCTCAGGCCAGTGAGCCCCCCGGAACCCTCCGCTCACTGAGCGCGTGTCCCGGCTTGGGAGGGGCCTCAGGTGCCACCCCTCTGTCTGATCCGGCAACAGCTTACCCTGGGGGGGTCCTTCTCACACCTGTTCCTCGGCCCAGTGGTTCAGACGCTATGGCAGGGGTGGGCGGTCAGAGGAGGGCTGGGAGCTGGCCCTCCTGCTGTGTGACCTGGGGCAGGAGCGCCACCTCTCTGGGCCTCAGCTCTTTATTCGGAGACTAATGATGTGACGCACAGGAAGCGTGACGGTCGAGGTGGGAGGGGCGCGGAGAGGGTCCCGTGCCTGTGCTGCCTGTTGGGAGCCCAGCAAGCAGCCCTGCAGGCCCAGCGCCCCTCCGGGCCAGGGCAGGCGCGTCCTCATGGGCTCCGTGGCCGGACCCACCGCAGAGTGGGCGCCGCCCCTCACCCCCCTGCCCCGGAGCTGAGAAGCTCATCGGTGCCCGGGGCAGAGCTGCAGGGTCAGCCTCCGCCTGAACTGGCATTCCCCCAGGAGGTGGCGGGCAGCTGTCTGCCTGGCGCCCTGCAGACCCGCCAACACCGGCTGGGAACCTGCCAGGCTGCTGGTCCCCGCCAGCCTGCTCCCCTCACCCCAGGCCTCGGGGTGCCGTCCCCTCCTGCCCGCCCTGCGGCCCTCAGGCAGCGGAGGCCGGGTCAGGGGCTGGGTGGCACTGGGAGCAGAGCGGGATTTGAACCCGGACTGGCTGGCCACAGAGGACCGCTCGCAAGAGCAGTCACACGGCCAGTGCCGCCGTAGGCTGGGCGGCTGGAGAGGGCGGAGCGGGCTGCAGACGGGAACCAGCGGCCGGAGGACTCTCTCTGGAACGCGCTGTGCTCTGCCGTCTCCTGCCGTCCTGGCTTCTGCTCAGCGGCTCGCACCTGGCACCTGCCGGGCCGCAGGTGACACCCACCGGGCGTTGGACAGGGAGAGGCAGGGAGAGGGCGGCGTGGGGTCAGGGGTCAGCCAGGGCTCAGTGCTTCCGCCCTTCGTGGGCCTGGGGGTGGAGAGGCAGCCGTCCGTGAGGCTCTGACCAACCTCGGCCGAGGGTGCGGGGACCAGCTGGGCCTGGGGTGTCCCGCCCGGACCCCCCACGCCTGTTCTTTCCTTCTGTTGCCCACGTCTCGTTTCTGGCTCTGTGGTTAGTGGGGTTTCCCTTTTCCTGAAGGAGGGGAGGGAGGGAAGGAAGGAAGGGGGGAGGGAAGGAAGGAAGGAAGGGGGGAGGGGAGAGGGATCTGCTGGGGCCTTCAGAGGCTCTGCCGTGGCGCCCTCTGTGCTGGGCCCGCAGCCCGCAGGTGGCCAACCAGCAGCTGGGCCACACAGGCAGCTGAGTGCCCGGCCTCCATCCCATTGGCTCTGCCCGGCTGTGGCCGCACACTGGGCTCCTCGGGGGCCAGCAGGGGTGCAGGTGGCCCGGGGCTGGGAGGCCCGGGCAGAGCGTCCGGGGGCCAGAGGAGGAAGCTCCGGGCTCCGTGGCAGGACCAGCTTCTGCCTTCTGTGATATAGAGGCCCCCGAACCCGGGCCCCTAGGGACCCAAAGAGCAGTGCCCACGAGAGGGCGACCCTCCTCCCGCTGCACCTCAGAGATGAGTGACGGGAGGGGGAGGGGAGGGGAACTGCCGGGTCACAGAGCCAGCAGCTCTGCTTCGCTGTCCCCTTGGGCACGTCCCGCAGGCTCAGGCCTCAGTTTTCCTTCTCTGTGAAATGGGGCAGGGCCTTCCCCTGGGGGAGAATGTAGAGAGAGCGCAGAGGGGAGGGTGTCTGGCCTGACCCTGCGTGTCCCTCCGCCCCTGGCCCTCACACCCCAGCATCTGTGCAGACGCACCCCACACAGAAGCCCTGCTGGTGCCGACGAGAGCTTCGGGGTCTGTCTGCTCCCCGCTTTAGAGACGAGGGAACTGAAGCTGGGAGGGCGGGGTAGGCAAGTTCCTGAGGTGACAGCCAGAGGCTGGAGGCTTGCCAACCAGGTGAGAGCAGGTGTCACTGTGTGCGGGCCAGGACAGGGCCGAGGGCGGGCCAGGGCTGGGGGGGAGGGGGCGGAGCGGCACCGAGCAGACAGCCGCTGAGCCCCAGCCCCCTTCCCGCGCTGTGGGTCCTGATGGCCGAGTTTCAGTCGTGTCTCTCTGGGCAGCCTGGAGCCCTAGGGGGAGGGGGAGGGGGGAGGGGCCCATGGGCACCTTTTGCAGGCCAGGCCCAGCCTAGGCCTGGACACTCCCAAGCTCCTGCGTGTGCGGACGGCCTGGAATTGGGGGCCTGGGGTCTGTAAGGAGGGGTTTGCCTCGCAGCTCACGGGCACTGAGGCCCTAAGAGCCTGAGTGTGTCGGTGCAGACAGCCATTCGGGCCTCCTACAGCGGCGCGGGGGGGGGGGGGGGGGGCCTGGCCAGACCGGGCGCTTGCTGTCGCTTCCTCTCTGGGAGGGAAGCCTGTGCCCTGGGCCCCCGCCTAGAAGAGGCACCAGGGGCGCCCAGGCCTGGGGGAGGGGAGCAGGGGATGGGGCGGTCCCAAGGTCACGAGAGCGAGCGCCCCGGGCGGGCGGAGGGGCAGGGGTGGCCCCTCCCCACTCCAGGGCCCGGCGCCCACCCCGCCCACGCCCACGGGTGCCCCGCACCGCCCCCGCCTAGCTGGCCGCCCCCTCGGCTCCGGCTCTGGCGGCGCTGGGGCGGCGCGGCGGGCGGGGCGCGCTCGGCTCGGCCCGCGCTCCCGAGAGTCGCTCTCCCGTGGCTCCGCAGCAGCGGCCATGGGGCGCCGGGCTCCGGGGGCCTGCGGGGCGGGCGCATGGCCGGGGGCGCCGGGGCAGGTGCGCGCGGCGGGGCTTGGCCGGGCGGGGGGAGGGGTCCCGCGGGCGCGGCCGCCGCTCACGCTGCCCTGTCTCCCCCAGATCCTCCTCCCCCGCCCCCCCGCAGCTCGGGCCCTGGTCGTGGCGCGGCTGCCGCACGGTGCCCCTCGACGCCCTCCGGACGCGCTGCCTCTGTGACCGGCTCTCCACCTTCGCCATCTTAGCGCAGCTGAGCGCCGACGCGGTGAGACCCCGGGCGGGGCGCGCGGGCGGCGGGCGGGGCGCGGGGGCCTCGGGCTGGACAGGCGCCTCCGGCTGGGCAGCGCGCGGAGGGCGGGGCTGGCGACTAGCGGGGAGGGGTCGGGCGCCCCGCAGCACCCCCCCCGGCCCCCCCCGGACCTCGCTGCGGGGGCCAGGCCGCGCCCCTGGGGAGGGTGCGTGGGAGCAGAGTAGGTTCAGTGTGGAGTGGGCACTGCCGGGCGGGCGCAGCAGGGCTGGGGTCCCAGGAGTGACTGATGGGTGAGTCCCCCCACTCTCCGTTGGGGGCCTGACACCTCGGAGGATCAGTCCCCCAAGGAGCCAGGCTGGGCCCCAGGCTGTCCGGCCTGGGGGGAGGGGGCGGCGGGCGGGACTGTGCCGACCCCTTCCCTTGGGGTCCCCCCAGTAGGTGGCGGATTCCCACGTTGCCTGGGAGCTGGGGGAACTGCACCTTTCCTGAGCCCTTCCCCACGCACCCCAGTTGGAGCCCGGTCTGTGGAGGAGGCCGGTGGGTGGGGGTCCTGGTGGCTGGGTGCTGAGCCTGGCCGGCCCACAGCCTCCCAGGAAGGCCCCACCATCCCAGGGGCCTCTTTTTTGTTCTGAGATTCTTGTGGGGGCTGCCAGTTTCTATGGTAACGGCATCTGGGGCCAGCTTGCTGGCTGGAGCCCTGGGTGCGGAGTCCAGCCCACTGGGGCTGCTGGGCTCATGGTCCCGGGGGCCCAGCCCTGCTCGGGGGCATTGCTCACTGAGCCCCCGGCCCAGGCCCGGAGCGGGCAGCAGATACAGAGAACAGACTGGGGGGGGGGGGGGGTCCTGGGTACTGGGCCCTCATCCGCGGGGTGAACAGCTGTCCCCGCGGACCCAGGTTCCGTGTGAAAGGCGGCTCTGGGCCTCTGAGAACGTCCCACCCCCGCCCCTCTGGGACAGGGTGGGGAAGGCGAAGGGTCCTCCACTGGGTCAGAGCTGGACGGGACCTCAGCGGTCACTGCCACTAACCCCTGTGGGTAGGAGGGACCCCGAGGTTTGGGAAAGGGCCTCCTGGCCAGGGTCTCGGCCAGTCTGATGGACGGAGGCTGTGGCCTTGGCCCTGATCCAGGGGCGCCCGCCGGTCAGGCCGCTCCTGAGAGGCTGTCCCCGCCGGTCGTGCTGGGTCTGGGGGCAGGGCCCTGGAGGCAGCAGCCAGAGCCGTCCAGGGAACTTCCTGGAAGAGGTGGCTTTCTGGATACAGGGTCGTCAGCGCCAGCAGCGGGCCGAGCTGCCCGGGGAGCAGCCGATGGGGCCCGCCCGGGCTTCCTGAGTCCCCTGAGGGGCCAGAGCAGGGCAGGGCCCAGCCCCGTCCCAGGACGCGTGCCCCGTCTCCCCTCCCCCAGCCCAGGGCCCGCCCAGAGGTCACTGTGGGTCGAATCGTTGCACACAGGGGCCCTGGCCGGGCCTCAGTCCCCCTGAGCCTCAGTTTCCCCCTGTAGAGGGAGGTGGTCCCGGCCACTCAGAGTGGCAGCTGGTGGGGGCCCTGGAGCGGGGCCCTTCCCATGCAGGCACTGAGCTCGGCGGGCCTGGCACGGCGCACGGGCTCCGGGAGGGTGGCGCACGGGCGTGTGGGTGGTTGTGCTGGTGACACTCCGGCGGTAAGGGGGCTGGATGCCAAGGGGGCCTTTCTAGGAAAAGCCAACCTGTGCCAGGTGCCTGCCAGGTTCCCCAAGGCCCACCGCGCAGGAGAGGGCCAGCGGGTGCAGGAGCTCCTGGCAGCCACAGAGCCACCCACTGGCCATGGAACTGAGAGCGAGATGCCGGTTCTGGTTCTGGTTCTGGTCTCCTCCGTGTCCTCATCTGTCAGATGGGATCATAGTCAGCCCTGCCTGGGTCTGTGACCCCCTCGAGGGCATGGGGTGAGCTGGGAGCGAGAGTGCCGGAAGGAGCCAGGGTGGGGACCCGTCTGGCCCGCCTCCCTCTAGTGCTCCAGCTCCAGCTCAGTGAGAGGTGACCCCAGAGATGCCGCCAGGGAGGAGCCAGGGGGAGACCCCTCTGAGTGCCCGCCGCTGGGCCAGACCCCAGTCCTGCCATCGGGGGTGCGAGCTCTGATGAGGTGACTGACCGGCTCACACTGGCCTGGGGCAGCCCTGGCGTGGCGGGCGGTGTCTGCGCTCCCAGATCAGCCGTCCCTCTTGGGGGCAGTGTGAGAGACGGCTGAGCAGGAGCTCACCAGCCGGGCTGAGTTGGGAGGAGGGGTGGTCGCCCAGGAGGGTGAGAAAGGCGAGAAGTAGGAGGGAGACAGGGTGGGGTCGGAGGGCAGAGGTGCAGGTGGCTGGCTGGGGTCCAGAGGAGCTGGCCCTGCACCCCGGGCAGGGGAAGCTGGGTGGCTGGGAGGTGAGAGAGGATGGGTGGGAGTGAGGGCAGAGTAGCCCAGCAGCAGGTGGGTTGGTGGCAGAGGGGAGCTGGGCCGGCTGCGGGGAGGGTGGGTGCTGCGTGCTCTGCCGCGGGGTTGGGCGTGGGACTCGGGTCTGAGCGGCAGAGGCTGCAGGCACCCCGGACAGGAAGTGGTGTGGGGACTGCAGTCCCAGGCCAGGCGGAGCGGATGGGGGAACCGGCGCCGTGTGCGTGCCCACCTGGGAGCCAGCGAGGGCTGAGATCTCTGGCGGCGCCTGCAGGGAAGGAGCCAGGACGGAGGAGCCAGGGCATCAGGTCCCGGCTGGGTCGCTGCCAGCTGCGCTGAGTCACAGCCGTGAGGGGGCCGGGGCCCCTCCTCCAGCCGCGGTGGGGGGGTGAACAAGGGAACCAGCAGCCTGGGAGCACAACTGGTGCCGGTGTGCTTCGTGGTGCCTGACACTGTGGTACCAGTCCCCTCAGGCTCAGTCGCAGCGTGACCAGTCAGGGTCAGTGTGACCGGGGTCAGGGCCCAGCGTGTGACCGGGGTCAGGGTCAGTGTGACCAGGGTCAGGGCCCGGCGTGTGACCGAGGTCAGCAGGCTCAGGGCTCAGCCTGCATTGTGGCGGGGACTTTCTGAGTGGGCAGCTGGGAGCAGTGGGTGGTGTGGGAGCAGCGACAGGCAGGGCGGTCACACCTGCTGTCGGAAGGAAGTCAGAGAATGAGGTGCAAGCGTTTGGGAGAACAGAGTGGAGTGCGTGGGACACAACTGACACCCGGACAACCAAGGGGTCCTGAGTGGTGGGGACCCTGGAGGCTCAGTGCGAGGTGCTCACAGCATCACCTGTGAGGTGGTGGCAGCTCAGCTGCGAGAAGCCGGCGTGTAGGTCAGGGAGGAGCGCTGGGCAGAGGGCCCGGCACGCACAGAGGGTATGGCGGCACCCAGCGTGCCCTGCTTGCTCCGCTTCCAGCCCAGCACGCCCGGCAAGGCCGGAGCCTCCTGACACCTGCCCACCCACTGCCACCTGTGTCCTCTGCGTGGACTGCGGGACAGGGCTGTCAGGAGAGACGAGGGAGCCAGGCGGAGAGGGGGAGGGGCGGCAGGTGGGCGGGCTGCTGGGGGACGGCCGCCAGGCCTAGCGAGGACAGGCGGACGCAGATGGCCACGGGGGTTGGAGCGGGAGCCAGCCACGAGCAGGCGCACGCCACTTGCTGGGCCTCCCGTGACCCGTGTGCTGGCTGAGGGCCAGCTCGGTGTCCTAGACATGTTGGCTGGGTCGCCTTGCGCCCTACAGTCCCCATCCCGCTGGCCTCCCCGACGTGGGCCTCGGGGTGTCCGTGGGTCAATCATGGGGTCATGGGGCCCCCACTGTGGGGTCTGCACTCTGTCGGGGACGGTGGCACAGAGGGCGTGCAGTTGGGGATGGCGAGGTGGCGAGGCGCTGTCTCCCCTGGGGTACTGGGAGCCTGCTTGGAGGAGGCCGCCTGGTGGGCCTGATGGGCGGGCAGCACTGCCCACAGGAGTTCCCCAGAGGGCAGCGGGAGCAGATGGGCCCGGCGCGCACGAGGCCCGGGCCAGTTGGCATGTCATGGTGTGTGCGTCTGCAGCCCCCAATGGGGACCTCCGACCTCACCTTGACCTGGGAAAGGAGGGAGAGAAGGGGAGCTCCCAGCAGGGGCTCCGGGCCCCCCTCCACACTGGCGGGAGCTTGGTCATCATGGCTACGCCCCATTGGGGTGGCCAGGCCTGAGGTCCTGAGGGCTGGGAGCAGGCTAGAAGCGGGCAGGCAGCCAGGCCCCAGGGAGAGTCAGAGGCCAGGGTGTCGGGGGTCAGGGGGGGCAGGTGTGCTGGGAGGGGACAGCCTGCCCCCCCTGCGCATCCTCTCCCTGCCTACGGAGGTGGCAGCTCGGACAGGCAAGGGGGCCTCCGAGGGGGGCAGCTCAGAGAAGGTTCAGGGCCTGAGCGGCCTAACCAGGGTGCTGGCCATGGTCCTGAGCCCCTTCCCTGGGCCACCAGCAACCAGCGTGCGGATGTATGTGCTGGAGCTGCACCCTGGGCCATGTCTCCAGGGGCAGAAAGGTGTCGGCTGGGGGGGAGGGGGACCCTTAGAAGCCCCCCACTTCCGGCCCTGCGGTGCCCACCAATGTCCCCAGAGCCGGAGGCAGCAGCCGGGAGGGGCCGCAGAGCCAGTCTCAGTGCCCCAGCTCTGGTTCTGGTCCCCTCAGGCCTCGGTCTCCCGCGGTAGCACACGCTGTCCTGCCGGTGCCTGCGGGCCCTGGGCGCGGCGGGACGGCGTGGCCTGCGGGTTTGCAGTCACTCGGGGTGAGCACACGGTGCACACGCGAGGGCCGGGTGGGGAGGAGAAGGCAGGCCAGGCCTGGGACCCAAGCAGAGCCCGGCGGGCAGGTGTCCCCACATCGCCCGGGACCCAGGCAGGGTGGAGGGTGGGCACAGGAGGGGCCTCTGGCGGGCTTCTATGAAGTCCTCTGGCTGCTGCTTGCAGGAGAGCTCGAGGGGGCGGCCGAGGGGGCGGCGGGCAGAGGCCCTGCCGGCCCCACCTGCACGCTGCCCCACCCCCGCCCCTCACTCCCTTCTCTCCCCAAACCCCCAGAACATGGAGAAGGTGGTGGTGCCGTCCGTGACGCTCATCGTGGGCTGCGGCGTGTCCTCCCTGACCCTGCTCATGCTGATCATCATCTACGTCTCCGTGTGGAGGTGGCGTCCCCACCGGGCAGCCAGCGGCGGCGGGGTGGGGGGGGGGGGGGGACAGGGAGAGGCGGGGGGGCCGGGGAGGGACAGCCGGGGTCACATCTCATTCCTTCAATCCCGAGTGCCCCGGCTCCTGCCTCACGCTGGCCCCGCGCTTCCTCCTGCCCTCGGAATGCTCCCCCAGGCGGGTGCCCTTAATCTCCGGGACCCTCAGTCCCCTGGCCTCGCTGTCTGTCCTGCCACCTGGCCGTGCGTGACCATGGCCTTCCCAGAGCGCGGCGGGTCACAGGGTGGGGACCTCCCATCAGTCCTCTCCCCCGGGCCCTGGAGCCATCTGTAGGCTTGGCCCTGGGTGCAGGCGCTGTGGGGCAGGGTAGCCATGGGGGCTGCCGTCTGAGCTGGTCACCAGCCTGGGGTGCGGGCCGTGTGTGTGCAGGTGCGGGTCTGAGCCAGGCCCAGGCGCCACAGATGTGCATGAGCGTGTGAGTGCCAGCAGGGGCCGGGGGCTGTGAGCCCCATTGAGCAGAGCTTGGTATGGAGCATGAAGTCAAGGTCACCTGCCTGCCCGCAGCCCCACCGCCCAGCTCCAGGGGCAGCGCAGCGCCAGCCGATGACTGAGCTGAATGGCGCCCGAGGCCGGCAGGGAGCAGTCGATGTGGCCGGTGGGAGGGCAGCCTGTGCTGCCCTGCCTGAGGCGGAGGCAGCAGGAGGGTCAGCATCCAGGGTCCCTCCCCCGGCCCCGGCCCTGGGTCCCCTGTGGACATGCTGTGCCCCGAGCCCTGTCCTCCCCTGAGGCCTCGGACTCCCCAGACTCTGGGAGGGTGGGGGCAGCCGGGCTGCGGTTCTCCAAGTGCCTCCCCTTAGCTCTGCCCTGTGCCCTCAGCTCGCCACAGGCCACTGGGGGGCGCCGCACTGGGAAACGGGCCAGGAGTGACGGTGCCTGATTTGTGTCGTGGCTCTTGAGTTTAGGCCACAGTCCCGAGCAGCAGGTGCTGTTACCCCAACCCCCTCACAGAGGAGAGACCGAGGCACAGGCTGGCCAGGCCACTTGCCTGGGGTTACACAGCCACGGTGGGTGTGGGCTCTGCCGTCCCACTCAGAGCTCCCCACCTTCTTACCTCAAAGTCAGGATCAGACGGGGTGGGGCTAGGAAGCAGGGGCACAGGCAGGCAGTGAGACCCCAAGTGTGAGCTGTGTCTGAGGCGAGGAGTGCCAGGAGGGGACCCTGCGTGATAAGGATGAGCCACGCCCAGCCCAAGAGGGCAGCTGTGCTCAGTGGCTCCCCAGGGTTCTCCCTGGCACCTGGCTGTGCTGGAACTTGGTGTGCGGTGAAGTGGATGTGGTGATGATGGTGATGGTGGTGGTGGTGATAGTGATAGTGGTGGTGGTGGCGGTGATGGCGGTAATCGTGGTGGTGATGGTGGTGGTGGTGGTGGTGGTGATGATGTTGATGGTGGTGATGGTGGTGATATTGATGGTGGTCGTGGTGGTGGTGGTGGTGGTGATGGTGGTTGTGGTGGTGGTGATGGTGGTGGTGGTGATGATGGTGGTGATGATGGTGGTGATGATGGTGGTGATGGTGGTGGTGATGATGGTGGTGATGATGGTGGTGATGATGGTGGTGGTGATGGTGGTGGTGATGGTGGTGGTGGTGATGATGGTGGTGATGATGGTGGTGATGGTGGTGGTGATGGTGGTGATGATGGTGGTGGTGGTGATGGTGGTGGTGATGGTGGTGGTGGTGATGATGGTGGTGATGGTGGTGGTGATGATGGTGGTGATGGTGGTGGTGGTGATGATGGTGGTGATGATGGTGGTGATGGTGGTGGTGATGGTGGTGATGATGGTGGTGGTGGTGATGGTGGTGGTGATGGTGGTGGTGGTGATGATGGTGGTGATGATGGTGGTGGTGATGGTGGTGGTGGTGGTGGTGATGATGGTGGTGGTGGTGGTGTGGTGATAGTGATGGTGGCAGTGGCAGTGGCAGTATTTGCTGGGAGGAAGTGACACATGGTCTTGGTGCAGCCATGGGACCCCAGCTCTGGTGAGGTGAGGCCCTGTGGCGCGCTGACCCTCCTCCCACCCTCCTCCAGGTACATCCGCTCAGAACGATCCGTCATCCTCATCAACTTCTGCCTGTCCATCATCTCTTCCAACGCCCTCATCCTCATCGGGCAGACGCAGACCCGCAGCAGGGTAGGTGTTCGGCGCTGCCGCACCCCTCCTAGGTCCCCAGATGGGGCAGGCCATAGGGTGGCGATGGTGATGGGAGCTTAGGGAGGAGGGGCCCAGAGCCACTGGAGTTGTTCTCACGGCCCCTCTGGCCACGGCCGCTCTGTGGCTCCAGCCGGGCAGGGCAGGTGTCACCTGGCCAGGCGGGCATGGGGACGGGGGTCCCGAGTCTCCTGCTGGACGGCGCTTGGTGATGAGCCGGCTCAGCCTGTCACCGCCCTCTGCTGGGCCCGGCTCCATCTGAGCTCGTCCGTGCCTCGTCCGGTGGCCCCGGCAGTGACCTGTCCCCCGCAGGCCTCGGGGTCACCACCGACGGAACAGATGGCTGGAACCGGGCCCTCCGTAGCCTCCCGGTGGCATGGATGCGTCGGCGCATGGGGGTGGGTGAGGAAGGCGGGCGGCAGGGGTGTCTGTCCCTGGCAGTTCGTGGGCAGGGTCACGCAGCACCCACAGCCCATCTCAGGGCCGGGGACCGGACAACCCGTCGGTGGCTTCCTGCCTGGGATTTGACCTGGTCACCGAGGCGGCCCTGGGGCGCTCACTGGGCGCCCGCCCGCCAGGTGGTGTGCACGCTGGTGGCCGCCTTCCTGCACTTCTTCTTCCTGTCGTCCTTCTGCTGGGTGCTCACCGAGGCCTGGCAGTCCTACATGGCCGTGACCGGCCGCCTCCGGAACCGCCTCATCCGCAAGCGCTTCCTCTGCCTGGGCTGGGGTGAGTGCCCGCGCGGCTCCCGGCCCCTGCTCCCCGGCCTCCCTCCCGCCCCCAGCATCCTCCCACGCGTTGCCAGGTAGGCTGCCAGCACCAAGCTCATCTCGACTCTCAGATAACCAGTGACGTTTCGCGCGAGTACATCCCGGTCCGTGTTCGGGATGCACTTAAGCACCCGTCTCCTGTGAATCTGAAAGCCAGAGGGGACGGGGCGTCCTGGGCCCTCCTTGCTCATCTGCAGCCCTGCCCCCCAGTTCTGCGATCCCCTTCCACGTCCACCCTGTCCCCTCTCACACGCAGTGTCAACCTCTGCTCCCAGGCTTCAGAGTCACGTTCCCTGTCTCCCCCCCCACCCGCCCCCGCCCCCGCCACCCACCGGCACAGCCTGGCCGCGGGGGCACTGACACCCTCTTCCTGGTCCTCCCACAGGGCTCCCTGCGCTGGTCGTGGCCATTTCCGTGGGCTTTACCAAGGCCAAAGGGTACAGCACCATGAACTAGTGAGTCGGGGCGGGGGGGGAGAGGTGGGGGGCCCACGCCGCACCCCCAGGCCCTCCCACGGTCCCAGAAGGGCCTCCATCTCACAGATGGGAGAGCCAAGGCTGGGACAGGGTGGGGGCTCGGGCCCCAGAGGCTGGCTCCTCGGGCGGCCTCCTCCCTCCCATCAGCCAGCTCCTCCGGGCCGAGGGCAGGGGGGTTGGTAGAAACGGTGCTGGGCTGTCGGGGCCTCCAGCCTCCTCCTCAGGCAGCCGCTCTGAGTCCCCATCTGTGGGCACGTCCGCCCTGCACCAGCGGGACTGCAGGGAGGCCCGGGCAGGGCGGGCAGTGGGGCCTGTTCCACAGAGGAAGTCAGTGAGGCCCTGAAGGGTTAGCGGGGCGAGGGGGGGGTCTTCAAAGCCACACCCTGGGAGCTGAGGGGTGGCCCTAGCAGCAGTGTGGCATCCCAGGTTGGGGGGCGGGGGGAGAGGAACCAGGGCCTAATGGCTGCGGGGAGGGGGAGTAAGGGGGTGGCCAGAGTCAGGGGAGCAACTGATCTGGCTGTGCAGGTTGGTTCGCTGTGGAGCCCAGGAGACAGGATGTGGCCGGACCCTGGAGCGGCGCCCCGTCTGGGTAGTGGGGGGCAGAGGACATGAGTGAGCAGCCAGTTACTGGAAGCCCCAGGGGGGTGAGGCTGAGAGGAAGGAAACCGGCCAGCTGGGGTCCAAGGTGGAGCAGGAGAAGATGGGGACGTTGAGTGGGCTCTGAAGGATGAAGAGGAGTTTGTTGGACAGGCGGCCAGGGCGGAATGCTCGGGGCCCAGGAGGAAGCACATGGACACGGCATCCCCACTGGGCTCCAGACCCCTGGGGGCCGCCTTGAGGGGTGTCCAGGAGATTCGGGGAGGTGTGGGGCTCATGTCGGAGTGAGGGGTGAGGAAGGGGCCAGATGCATGCGAGAGGGCCAGCCCCGCGTTTGGGCATCGCGTCAGGAAGGAGGGTCTGCGTGTGACTGGGGCAGGTCTCGGGGGAGATGGGGAGGGACAGCTGAGGGAAGGGGTTGGTCAGGGCACCTGGCCCCCTGCCGCACCCCTGCTCTGGGCCTGCTCCTCCATTCGTAAACTGGGGTTCTCCTGGCCCCTCCCTGAGGGCTCTGAAACTGGAGAATGAGGTGAGGGTCCCGGACTCGGGGCCTTCCGCCTGTGCTGATCCCTCTGCCCCTCACCGGCCCCCACCCCTGGGAACTGTGGTTCCCCCGGTGCTGGGCAGGGCCCACGCCCGCCGTTAACCAGCATCTCCCCCGCAGCTGCTGGCTCTCCCTGGAGGGGGGGCTGCTGTACGCCTTCGTGGGACCCGCTGCGGCTGTGGTGCTGGTAGGGACTGCCCCGTGGCCCCAGGCTCCGCCCTCAGTCACTGAGGTGGGGCGGGGGGGATGGGGGGGGCAGTGTCCACTTCCCAAACGCCCTGGGGCTGCAGGGAGGGGGGCAGACCCTGGGCTGGGAGAGTGGCCTCTCGTTTCTGGGAGCGGTTTGCCTGATCCTTGGGGACCTGCTGCGTACCTGCCACATGGGTGCGTGTTTGAGCCAGGGATGGGGTGGGTGGGCCAGGTGCACAGATGGAGGAGGGGCAGGGCGTGTGGGCCAGGCCTGGGCGGAGCCTCTCCCTGGATGGGCTGTGAGGAGCCCTGCTCCCTGCCCAGAGTCTCTCTTCCCACTGTTGCCCACATTCTTAGGGCAGGGGCCACTGTCCCCAGGCTGCAGAGGAGCAGGGCAGCCTGGGTAGGCGGGTGGGCCTAGGCCCCTCCCACAGCCCAGCTGACCCAGCGCTCTTATTATGAGACAGAGCAGGGAGGGCCTGGGGCAGGGAGGACTGTCAGTGCCGCCAGTGATGGCCACGGAGGGCAGGGGCCGGAGGGGTGGTGGTGGTAGCAGGAGCCTCTTCCCACCCCGTCCCTTCTCAGGAGGGGTCTGGAGGCGGGGCTGGCCCTGGCCGGGCGGTGGGAGCCCACCCTGGGTTTGGGGACACACAGGTTAAAGGTTGGACAGGGCCAGCTGCCCGCAGGTGGCGCCAGCGTCCTGCCCTCCATCCTGGCCAGGGCAGGGAGGTCCCCAGGAAAGCCACCTCCACCGGGTCAGGCCGCGGAGTGGTGGGTGGCAGGGCCGGACCCGCTGGGTGTGAGGTCAGCGCCTGGGTCTCAGGTCAGCAATCGCGGAGGCCCAGGGTCCCCCAGCCACAGGACCGGGCAGGTCAAGCAGCCTCTCTGCGGGGGGCACAGGGAGAGGGCACTCGGGGGAGAGGGGGGACCCCGGGAGCTCCGGGGCCTGGAAGGGTCCGAGGGGGGCACCCTGGGGCCGCTTCTCAGTCTCAGTGAGAGCGAAGCATTGGAGACGGCCCTGAGCACCAAGCAGGCTCCGGGCAGGTGCTGGCCTCCGGAGAACTCCGGGTGGGGGTGGGCTCCCCGTCGTGGCGGGATGCAACAGCAGGGGCGGGAGGGAGGGGTGCGCAGGACGCGTGTGGGCGTGGCGGCAGCTGGACGGGGCCACTGAGGTCCCCTGTGCCCTGAGCAGGTGGGTGCTGCCCTGTCAGCCCCACGCTGGGGAGGGCCAGGCGCGCCCAGACCCGACCTCTGACCTCTGGACCATGGCTGACCACAGTGCAAGGCAGATGGGCCTCTGGGCTGGGCAGTGCAGCCGCCTGAGGACCCAGCCGGGGCGCCCACCCCGTCCCGCCCGTGGGTAGACCCTGTCCCCTCTGAGTCACCTGAGCCCCGGGCCGCCTGCCCTTCTGCCCGCCTGCCTGCTGGGCTCCCAGGTGGCAGTGCCTGTCGGGTGGGAGGGCCGCGCGGGAGGCTCGCGCTCCGATGCCCAGCCCTGTGGGGGCGGGAGGGTCCGTGTGGCATGGAGGACCCCCGCGAGCGGCCAAAGGAGACGGCGGGGTGAGGGGGCACGAGGGTGGGCCAGGCTTTGCCTCTCCCCGGGAGCCCCATCCCCTGACTGGGAGCAGGGCGGGGGCACGGCGGGGGCAGAGCGTCGGCACCCACCGCCTGTGCCCGCAGGTGAACATGGCCATGGGCATCCTGGTGTTCAACAAGCTCGTGTCCAAGGACGGCATCACCGACAAGAAGCTGAAGGAGCGGGCAGGGTAGGACCGGAGCCCACAGCGGGGAAGCCGAGGCACAGGCCCGTGCGGGCGCACAGCCACCTGCCGGCTGGGCTGTGGTGTCTCCATCCGGCCCAGGCCGCGGGGGGGGGGCGGGGGGGGGTGGCTAAGGGCCTAGGAAGCAGTGAAACTGGTTGCCTTCGAGGACCTCACCTCTGCCAGGCCCCGTCCCCTCGGGGTTGGGTGCCCGCCCTGTGTGTGCCTCAGCGTGGAGGACGGGCCCGAAGTCCTACCTGGGAAAGGGGCCCAGAGAGGGCAGTGCCTGGCCTGAGGGCACACAGCGCTGCCTGCTGTGGGGAGTGTGCTGGGAGGGTGCTGTCCCTCCAGCCCACCAGGGACGGGAGCACCTGTCACGGCCAGGCCGACAGTGGCCCTCTCTGTCCCGCCCCGCCCCCTGAGCCCCCTCACCTTCCCGTACCTGCTGCCTGTCCCTCAGCCTGGCTAGTGTCTGTGCCCCGCCCGCCCTGGGGCCCCACCCACCCTCACCCACCCTCACCCCTGCGTGCCAGTCTTGCTTGGCCTGTGTGTGTGTGTCTCCTCGCTCTCCCTCATCCCGCGCCTCCTGCTCTCCCCAGGGAGCAGAAACCAGGAAGCCACCCCCTAGGGTCCCTGGTGGGCCTGCTCCTGGGGGCACCTGCCTGGGGGAGGCTGGGAGCCGGGGCTGGGAGCCAGCCGGCCTCGTGGTGTGTGGGCTGGGAAGTGGGGACGGGCAGGCTGCTCAGGCCCATGCCCGCGGCCCAGCCACCCACACCGGCCCCGGGACGGCGTCCCACAGCAGGAGGCCCAGGGGGCACAGCACACCTGTGCCCGGCACTGTCTATGTCCCGTGGTCTCCCTGGAGGAGGCCCTGCCATGGCCCCACCTTTCAGCCCAGCAGACTGAGGCTCAGGCAGGGGAGGTCAGGAGGCCGGAGGTGAGGCCCACATGCCCCGCCTCTGCCGTTGGTCCCCTTGCACTTCCTGGCCCAGGGCAGAGCCTGCAGCCGGGGGAGGTCCTGCCCCGGCCCCACGACCAAGGCCCCACTGGTTGGGGGGCCGTTGTCCTGGCTGGACCCCAGGCCCCCAGCCCTGTGTCCCCAGCTCCTTCCCGGTGTCTTTGTCCTGTGCCCCCTCCTCTGGTCCCAGATC